>JAPZDV010000008.1:4994933-5007190 GCA_029814665.1 Acanthurus lineatus
TCAGTTATCCACTGAAACCCTTTCTCTCGATAACCCTTTCTCTTTGTGCTCAGTGCCTGCCTGCCTGCCTGCCTGCCTGCCAGCCAGCCAGCCTGCCTGCCTGCCTGCCTGCCTGCCTGCCTGCCAGCCAGCCAGCCAGCCAGCCAGCCAGCCAGCCAGCCAGCCAGCCAGCCAGCCAGCCAGCCAGCAGCTCAACAACTCCTCCTGGACCAGCTTTCCCCTTTTTTCCCACTTCTCCCCTCTCCTAAAATAAACTCTTTTGTAAATCAGTGATCTGCATCCTGGGTATTTTTGCCTTGCTGTGACATGAACAGGGAGCAGTGCAACAAGAAAATGTGTTTTGCTGTAAGCTATTTTATAAAATCTCAGGTGTATTATTACCTTGAATCCCCTTTATTTTCCCTCTCTTCGATGCGAACAAGTATGTGTGTGGTCGGTGTTGGTTTACAAGTTTGTCATGGCTTTCTCCATCCTGTGCCTTGTCCCTTGAAGTCCCATGTGGACCTCTGGTGGATCTCTTTAACAACAAAGCCAGTTTGGTATGTGTTTACACAAAGCTGCCTCCAGTGTTTTTTCTCCTTCTGTGCAGAAGCTGGCAGGCAGATAACAAACACCTCTCAGTGCTGACTGACCAGGGGATTTATGGCTTCATAAAAGTCTGGTTTGAGGATGTGCTTAACAGTTTCCCCTCAGGAGGTCATTTTGAGCTGTTTTCTCTTCTGTCAACACATCAGACTGTGAGTGACAATGACCAGTCTGCAGCAGCAGCCATGTGAGAATGTGCGGCGAAGATGATGCTTTAAATAACGTTATCTTCTCTAAACGAGTTCACAGGAAAAAGTAGAGAAAACTCAGTATTTCAAGACAACTATATTCACAAAATTTTTGAGTTTTGAATCAGATTAGCACTATAAAGTTTTAAATGAACCAAAAAAGTGAAAGGGGAAATCACAACCAAAAGAAGCAGTTATAGTTTGTTTATAAACGTAAATCTAGGAATCTTTGCTGATACATTGATGCTTTAATGCCAAAATCAAGACCTTATGAGAGTTTGCATGTGTGTGATGTGTTTGGTGTTGCTTAAGAAAACACCGATGTGTGAGCGCTAATCTCTTTGTGGGGCATTCACACTCTTTCATATCTAGAGTTAAAAAGACGTCATGCTTTCAACAGGTGAAACATACA
The DNA here is from genome assembly GCA_029814665.1 of Acanthurus lineatus. NCBI lineage: Eukaryota > Metazoa > Chordata > Actinopteri > Acanthuriformes > Acanthuridae > Acanthurus > Acanthurus lineatus. The sequence goes on from JAPZDV010000008.1 coordinate 4,996,119, forward strand.
CCAGGAAAAGCAGTGTGGTTGTATTAAGATCTGTGTGGGCCTCATACCTTCTCTTTGAGCTCACAACTCACTCTGCACCACTCAGCACCAACACTAACAACAGATGTATTCACACATTCACACAGGCGTCACCAGAGGACCGAGACAGGAAGTGAAGTTGGAGAAAAACAAAACAAAACATGTTAAATGAAAGACTAGTTTCATTTGCCAGGATGTCTCATACATGTACTCAAGCAAAATTTAGAAGTATTGGCACTTAACTTTTACGTTTCTATTACATGCAGCTTAAAATTGCATGATATTTCTGAGGAAAAGTTTTCAATTACAAAACTCTAGTTTTTCTCAAATTATGGGTTTACAAAAAATAATACTAGATATCCTTATAAGATACAAAACATTACTATAGATTTAATGCAGGTTACTAACCTGTCTTAAAAGCAACAAAAATTTCTAGTAGCTCCTAAGATGCCTATTTATCATCTCATGACCATCCAGATTTATCTTATGACCCTTTTTATGGGGCCTGACCTCTATGTGTTTACTTTATTTTCTTGTTTTCTGCATTTTTCAGTGCTTTGACTTAGTTTTAATTGAACTTTTGCATAAAAAAGAACCCTCCCAGAATATAAATAAAGATGACTGATTCAGATGTCAAAGGCTGGCTGACTGACCATTGACCCTTCTCCTACTCTGACACAGATACTTTTCCCTGGCTTGAAAATCACTCACCTTTTGGTGAAATTCGCCGTTTTGAAACCACAATAGGTGACCTACATGAATCGTGTGGACCTGAAGGGGAATACTGCTACCTGAATGGTTTGTGAAGTGTACAAGCAGTTTGCTCGTGCAGACCAAAACATTGGGAAGCTGAAAAAGAAGATGCCTTGCCAATTCGGAAAGTGGAATATAGCTAATGTTAGTTAGGCCATGTGTGATCCAGATTGTGTGTGTGTGTGTGTGTGTGTGTGGTGCAGTGAGGTTTGGCTGTGTGCAGGACGCTATGCAATGTTCTTGTTGTGTGTAACCAATATAGATATGTGTTGTCAGCACAAGGGAAAGCTAGGGATCTATGATGTTGATAAGTTTGTCTTTTAATGATAAAAACCTATGAGCCTCTCATAAAAGGGGACGTTTATAAATTTGATAAAGTATATTTGTCCCATAGAGGACTTCATAAGATCTGATAAAATTATTGGGCCTCGGACTGAGTCTGTGGAGTGGTGGAGAGATCAGTGAGGACGTTTTGTCGCATAAAGCACGAGTGGAAACAAAAGAAGGAAGGGAGAGAGAAAATTAATAAACAAATTTTGACTTTGCATGAAGGATTGGTGGATTAATTGTCTGGTTGAACAGTGCATGACTTTTTCTGTCTCTGCTCGTCTGTGAGTCTATGTGAGTGTGTGTGTGTGTGTGTGCGCTCTTTGTCTCTGACTCTGTACAAGTCCAACTTTGAGTGATACAAGGAAGCTGAGGCAGATGTTTACTCTTTGATGGTCAGAGCATATTGGACGTCCCCGTAAATTTTGAGGGGAGGGGCAGAAAGGTGCTTTATACAGCGCACCAATCAGCTTGCTTTGGTCAGTGTGATTGTTACCATGTATAGATAGATACTTTATTATACATTCATGCTGTCTTGAAATTCTGCTGGACCCCTTAAAGGGGTCGTATCCTTCTCACCTTTTTCATCTCTGACCCGTTTTCATGCCTGCAGTGGGGATGAAAATTTGCCCTGACATCTACAATAGCCTACATAACAGCCAATGTTCAGTGCGAGATTTGACATCTGCCAGCATGAAAGATAATGCAGATTTTGGAGGGTTTTACTTTACTCACCCAGTGTTAGAGAAACTTTATTATAATTAGTTCATGTACGTGTTCAGGCATGCACAGTTCTTATATACCTACACCTGAACCCTCTGCAGCTACATGGGCTCAGAAAGTATCATTTAAAGTAAAATTTTATGCCAACAGTACAAGTGTCTTACCATACTTTTAAGCCTAAGCACGAAACTTAATTATGTTACTAAACTGTTATAATTGCATTGTCAAATACTTTCAAGTTTTATGCAGAAAAATACAAGGGTATCCACAAGAATTTCCTTATAAGTAGAAGAGATAGTACAGTTCATGCCAATACTGAATTATTGAAAAAAGTCAGTTTTTTGTTTAGGGTCAGCCTCCTTCCTTTCATTGTATGACATGCATCAGGTCAGGACATCAGTCACATTCCCATACCTTGCAGTGGTCATGTGTATAACTCGACTCTCTGTCTCCATTAATCTCAAGGTTCCTCTGTTAGTGACAGCTTGAAAATTACCACTAAAGACAAAAAAAACAGACTTTCGTGTGTGTGTATGTGTTTGAACTGGGTTGCAGTAGGTTTAAATGTTGGAGACGTGCCTGTATATTTGTGAGCGTTATGAGTGTCATGAGAATCAGAAACACTTTATTTGCCAAAAACAGCAGATGCACAAAAACAGGTGCAGATGCAATTGACAGTAGTGATGCCTTTTGCCTCCTGTGTGCGTACATATTTCTCATTTAAGTGTACATTTCATCTGTTGCATACTTTTACTGCATCTATTGTATCTCAACTGATATTGCTTTTTTGATGCTGGTTATACCTAAACACACAACATGAACAGACATTTTGATAAAGGACACCAACCAGTCCAGATGATGTTATCAGCCAGTCTTTGTATGTGAGTGTGTATGTGTGTGTGTTTGCTATTAGGTGTGTATATCTGCATACACTCCACCCACCAGTGTATGCTAATAAGCAGCCATAATGTCCTGTCAAGGGAAATACATAATAAATCAGTTTAGGTGTGACTTTGTAGTGAGACAGTGTTCTTGGAGACTAGGTGGTAAAGAGATAAGACACACGCACAAACACACACACAGAATTCTAAACACAGACAAGTAAATATAACATAAAGTAGAACAGTATCACTTTTTCCTCCTTTCATGGGCACATGACAATCAGCCAAACCTCCAAGTCTTTACGGACCTTTCTTTTTTTCCTCTCTGTCTCTTTTCATTCGTTTGTTTCCTCATCCTGCTCTGTCTTGTTTGTCCATGCCCGTCTGTACTTAAACCAAGCCGTGTGCTGCCTCTCATCTCTCCGTCTGTGTGTGACTCTACCTTTTGCCAACAAGCTCAGGCTGGTGTCCAAACACGTGACTCTCGGTGACAAGGAGGTATGGATGTGTTCCTGAAAGCCTCGTTTTCGATCACATGGTCTCAGTTTGTGTGGAGATGGAGATTGTGACTAGCTGTGACTAGAAATGAAACTGAGCTATTGCTGTCTCTATGTGGGAAGAAAATTGTATTTAAAAACCAGAGAGAGAGGCATACGTACTTTTATATATAAATATATCTCTGTGTGCATGTATGTATGCAGTTTCCTAATACACATATACTGGCATGGACTCAAGTACTGGCCACACACTTGCCCCAGGCGTAAAAACTGATGAAATTTTATGCCAACTCTCAGAAGCTTTTTTTTTTTTTCCTTTTTTCAGGCTGGCCAAGGCAAACAGAGCATGTCATAACTCCCGCACTGCCTTCTGCGAGTTCATTTTCATGACGGCACAGTCTAATTGCGGAGGTAATTAGATTAGGGTAGGCTGTTTTAAAAATAAAAGTGTCTCATGTTCTCAGCATCTTTGTCTCGATGAGCGTAAGGCGATTGAAGGCAACATCCATCGAATCCAACAAAGTGCTTCTCTGTCCTCTCCTTCTGCTCACTCCTCTCTTCTCCTCTTGCTGCAAAGAGGATGGCACTAAAGAGAAACTTCATTTCACAGAGAAAGTTCTGGTCGGTTTCCTTAGAGAAACAGGGAGTCAGAGTTCAAAATGTCCACTCTTTTTTGGGACAAGTTTTGAGGCATGAATGTACAGTCCTGAGAAAAGGAGTTTTAATTGAATCTAAACCAACCTGCCTCTAAGGAGAGACAGTTTAATTTGTCTGTGATGCAGTTTTTGTTTTTTCTTGTTGTCCTGTTGTGTTTGTGTGTGTAAGATTATGGCGTGTGCATCTTTGTTGGTCTCTGTTTGTATATGAGCATCTGTCAGAGTTTGCATATGAACTGTGAGATACACACTGTTGACAAAATGTATTGTTACTTTGGATTGAACCCAGAGTCTTAGTTTGATGTTTCCAATTTTAAGTTGTTTGATTCTGAATAAAAAATGATGTGATTCATAATCTTGGCTGGGCAATTAATCAAATTTTATCCAAAAATATAATTTTGGCTTCCAAAATTAAAAAACAAACAAACAAAGTAGTTATGATAAAACGATTTTGTATTAAATTTTATTTCCAAAAGATAATCTGAGTGATGAGTTTTCGACCATCTGTAATACCAACAAATCACTCTTAGCTGACTGAGCTGTCTTTTGTAAAAAATCAAGCCAAGTGCTTGAATTTTGATGTGTTACGGTACTGAAGCCTGAAGCAAAAAAAAAACAAAAACAAGAGAGTCTGATTTCAGTGGTCCTGACATTTACACATGCCCCCCCCAAGTTTTAAAGACAATCTTTTCAGTTGAATTATATATTAAATTGAAGAAAAATTACTATCAAAAAGAGGTTCCACAATGCATGTTTCTAAAGCCATTGACCAATTATGTTAAATAATCGGGATCTCATTTATGACAAATTAATTGTAATTATGATTTTTGCCATGATTGAGCAGCCCTGCGATAATCCAGTGTTTTTATGACTATTCATCCTTACAGCCTTTTTTCCAAACCCTTTGCCATAGAGATTTGACAAACACAGTCTCATTCCAATCGAGGGAAGAAAAGTGAGCAATGTACAGCTCTCCAAAAATTATTAACATTTAAAGAAAACATCTGAAAAGCTGCAGGTAAACAAAGACCGTGCATACTTTTGTGAATGTCTGAGTGATATGATATTTGTTATATACATTTTTTTGGAAAGCTGTAGATGCCAATGCTTCAGTGTTTCTCAAAACTCTGCAATGGAGTATCAAGAACAACAAGGAAATAAGACAAAAACACAACAGACATTATTTGACAAGTATATCAATTTTCTTGGTCAATTTAGGATTTTTTTTTTAAAACCTATAATCTCAAACTGTCTTTACAAGTAAAAGTTGTAGATTCTCATTTTTTGACACTTAGATGAGTAATAGCTGGTATGTGCCTTTTGCTCTTGTGCCTGTAGTATGTCTGTGTCTATGTAAGCACTGTATGTGTTCCCATGAGTTTTCCCCTTCTGCGTGTGCTCCCCAACATACACGACAGAGCTCCATCTCTGTGTCTACTCCCTTTGCCCTTAGGTGCGAAGGCATCTGAATCGATCGTGTGAGTCTTGCACTTGATGCATTGGTGATTGATGGTGTGAAGGTGATTTATTAGTCATGTCCGAGGAGCAGGCAGCAGGAGGAAAGCTCTTTTGTCCCTGTCTTTTGAGGGCCTCACTATTGTTTTTCATTTTGTTCTCTCTCTCTCTTCCAGCACTCTCTCTTCCTCTGTGTTAATGTCGCCCTGCAGTGCCCTTTTAGATCAGGCGGTGAAGTTGCCTTGTAGCAAACAATGCTACTTCTCAGATGTGCTCCCATTCAGCTATGAGAGTGTCAGTCTATAGAAACTGACTAAAAAGAGCCATAGGGAGGCATGCAGCAGCATTCTCTGTAGTGTTTTTGTCTCTCTGTTTCTATGCCCTTGTCACATTCTCTCTGTCTGACTGGGGGCCTAATAGCTTGCTAATCACGGGCTTCAGCAGGTAACCCTGGAATGAGCAATTTCCTCTGAATCAAGTTAGATTGAGAAGAAGTCAAGAGGAAGAGAGAGACGAAGAAAGAGAAATGCGACAGGTCACCAGCGCTGCTCTCATACCTCTTGTTAACACTGATAGCTAGCAGAAGTGCTGAGGTCTAGTTTTAAATTGATTGTGACTGCTCATGAGTGACTCTCTGAGAGGATGGCAGGTGGTAGTTTACAGAGGGTTCATCCAAGTTCAAATTCCTATGTTACAGATAATCTAAACTACCACAGTAAGTTTATTCCTTGTTAATCAGACTCTTACAAGCAAGCTAGGTCAGCTTCTGTGCTAATATACCAGTTATTTAAAGGACTGTTTATGATTTTCATTGCTTGGTGTATGTCTGCTGAACTGCAAGCCTCATACAAGGACACCACTCTGCTTATAACCAGCAGTTGCCTTTTTCTTATTACAGATAACAGAGGAATATGTTTCCCTCTAGACTGATATGATGCACATCTCAACATATGAGCAACGATCCAATTCATGAGTGATATATTTTAGACTGCTGTGGTTTGGTTTTTGCCTTGTTTAAATGTGCGAGGTGACATAATGTGGAATGATGTGATGTGATTCAATAGAGCATAAACTGCTCCATTGTAATTCTACTTTGTTCTTACATTAGTGGCAAGAAAAAAACATCCTGTAAACAATATATCAGCACAATGCAGTTAAGCGAGAGAAAAATTCAAATGGGCTCCATCGCATAGTGTTTACTATGTAATTTATTATAATGCACTAGATTTTTCTCAGTATTGAGAAGAAAAATCATTCAACCTAATACTTTTAAACAGACAGTATAGCAGCTCTTTGCTGTATTGTTGACGTATAAAACATTATGTTGATTGGTTTTGCAGCCTATTTTTACTGGGACTTTCCAAACATGACAATAATCACAAGAGGGAATAACCACCTAATTTTCTTAGCAACCTTATCATTACATTTGGCAAAGAGTGTTTGCTGAATTATGACAAAAAGCAGAGTGAAATAGATCTGCAAGATCTGTTTACTGGTCATCACATTTTGGATTTTCATATCACAGATCTCTGGCAGGTCGTACTCATATAACTTGAAGTATAGTGCTCAGATAGTTTGGCCTGAATTGGGGCAATCATGAAGGGGCTTTCTTCCCTACAGAAGAGTGGCTGCCACTTCATGTGATGAGCTCCATGCCTGATTTTGACAGGGTGATCAGTACTTCAGCACTTCTATACCTCCTGCTGCGCAGTGAACATAACAGGCTGTTGCTCCCAAAGAAGCAGGTGGACACAGGCTAAGCTTTATTACTTGTCCCAGGGGCATTCAGACTCTTGTGCTGTGATGGTTGTCTGTCCTTTAGGCTGATATTAACTGCAGACTCCTGCAGTGTCATTGTCATGTGTAGCTGATCAATGCTAAATCATAACAGCTTTGAACTACGACCGACAAAATCCTAAATGTTTAATATTTTTACACGTTTGTCATTATCACTGATTTGTCTCTTTGTTTGCCCCTCGCAATTTTCCTGGCAATCAGCAATCAGTCTTTGTTGTTAATGCATCCTAGTGTTCTGCAAAGTGTTTTTTCCTCATTGTCCTCTCTTGTACTCTTCTCATGTTATCATAACCTTAACTAACTCTTCTCTCCTCATTCAGCTCCCAGTTGCACATATGTTTATCTCTATTGGTGCTGTACCTTTGCATTTTTTTTTTTGCTCCTTTGCCTTGGAGATGCACTCATATTTTCCCTAATTTTTTTCAGACCTTTTTTATATAATTTTCAACTGACAATCAGAATAAAAGATAATCCCTGGTAAGATAAAATAGTGCTGGCAAAAAACCCTGAAAATCTTTACTGTAAGAGCTGTTTATGCTACCATGAGACTGATTTGACTGGATAATGACTGATGTACTGGAGAGTAGCATAAAGCATACAAGCCTGGGACTAATTTATTGCTCCACAGGGGGAGCTGCAGAAAGAGTGTAGTGTTTTTTTGGCAACATCTCATTAAAAAAACATGTATTTACATGATAGCTCTTTCTCTGTGGAGTGGTTATAGTCGAAAATATGAACCATTATGACCCAACTCTCTCAGTATTGGCTGAATGGCAGGAACGGTAGCAGAATAATTTGCAGACATGAGATTTTAGGTTCTTCTTTGACCCCTTTGACCCTTTTTTTATTAGGATGTAGTTTGCTCAGTGACCTATAGAGGGTGCCCTCTGACAACACTGTGTCAGGCAAACATGACCTGGCATTATCTAACCACATGATGCATACCACAGTCTCTTTTACTGTGTCCCTCTTACACACACACACACACACACACACACACTCTTCCAACCTGTCATGCCCTGGCTGTAGCCAGTTTTGTGCTCTCAGGAAAGGAGTGATGAGCAGGAGAAAAAGTGATGATAGTCGGGTGGGAGAGTGATGAGCACAGGGAGATATTGGCTCGCTGGCAGATGATTCGAAGATCATTCTGCCTCCCAAAATAGCTCTCCAGTTACGAAGGTTGTCTGAAAGCATTAATAAGTAATGAAGGACCAGCAGCCCTGGCTTTGCAGATGCATACATGTGCATTAGTGTGTGTGCATGCATGCGTGTGTTTGCGTGAGATTGTGTGATTTAAGAGTTGTAATCTTGAGCTACTGCATTAAAGGTTTTGTCATCAATATATGTGTGCAGCGTTGGATGTGTGGTTCTGTTTGTATTTGAAAATATATCCCGTCTTATTGAATTTTATACCTTCTGTTTTGTGTGTGTGTTTGTCATGTGTTCTTTGGCTCATATGACATTCAGGTGAACCTTTCAATATCTAATTTAATTTTACATGTTGTGTTCGTGTGTGTGTGGGAAAAAGCGAGAGAGAGAGGGAGAGACTTTACTGTGTAAATGTCATGTTCTTGATATGAATAATATTCAGAGCTGTTCTTGACTTCTGTTTTGAAAAAATACTTCTCTCTTATGTATCTTGTCCTGGTGGAGGCATATGAAAGTGTAATAAAGGCACAATTCTTGGTCTAAATATAAACCAAAAGGTTATGTACACCGTCAAAACTCACAGCATGACACTGGAACCTGCAAACTCTGAATATGACTTGTAGATCCTTAAAATTTTCTCTCAGGAACTTGTTTGGTTGTTGGTCATTTAAATCCCGAATCAGCTTTTCTTATGATCAGTATGTTTAGTAGGTGATATATTAAACAGCAGCCACAATTACTGTGTGGATTATCATGTATGCTATTTTCTGTTTTATATAAAAGGAATGATGTTCAAATGACTAACAACAGACCAATTTTACTGTCTATTTTTGCTGGAAGCTGCATCTGTCATTTGGAAAAATTAGATGAGACCCCAAATCTCTTGATGACACACCATTGTGTGGCTGCTCTAATCTGCTAATATGAGTGCCGAAATGAATAGCAAGACGTTCTGCGATACAAATGCGCTGTTCACATAGCCAATGTGGCCCAGTGGTTACTTGGCATGATGGTCTACAGCTACAAAGTAGAATAGATATGTGTAATCGATTCACCACACACAAAACCAAGCGCACGAAACCTCCTACAGTCTCTGTATCCCATGGTTGCTTCTAAGGTAGTTTTTAATCATAGGACAGACTGATTTTTGGGTAGCACTTACTACATGTAAGCTTATGCCACACTGTGCAGCCCCGAAGACAGATTAAAAGATTAATTAAATAGAATGAGTAAATAAAGTAAAATTAAGAACTTTTGAGTGGGTGGATCTGGGTTTGCATTTAAAACAAGAGTTGGGGCAAGGTTCTGTGCAGAGTGTGAGAGAGAGGAGAGATGCAAAATACCATGGCCTTATAAAAAAAAGATTATGCAAGAACATCCTACCATATCGATATAAACAGTATTTTCTCACCCTACGTCTCATTTGAAAATAGGTATGTACATTGAAGTTCCACTTCACTTTAAATGTTTTTCTTGTTCGTACAGTCAAATGTGTGTACTTTTCTATAGGAAATGATGTATGTGCAAAGTTCAACACTAGAATGATGTTTTCACATTCATTTACTAAGGTGGAAAGGTTTTAAGCGCTTATTCAAGACCCCATTTTTTTTTTTTGAGGAAGGTCCTGGGTGACTTATGATATCAAAATGATTTGAAAGTCAGTCCTGGTTGAGTATTCAGTGTGCAAAAGTTTTATGCGAGAATATGCACGATTTAGAAAATGCTTTTATGTGTTGTTTAAGGGAAGTGACAAACTATGCATCATGTGTTTAATTTCATGGAGATTTTGAGATGAGAACAACCATATCGGCACCAGGCAAAGAGAAAGATCCAACAGAGTCTGTTACAGCTTCCATATGTAGCCTAGAGGTAACATCATATCTGACATTGTTCTCTGTCATAAAGAAAAAATGATTGCCTTTTTTTTCCCTAACAAATCCCAGCTAAATTAGTATTCTTCATACTATTCTTCTTTACATTCACTTACTGCCAGGGCGCCTATGGTTCGTAGGTCTTGTGTGTAGCAACCATTTTGTATTTATCCCTAGTAAACACTTAGTTTAATTTGACTGGGGACTCAACATGGCACAAATTCAATCAAATCCCTGTGTACAACCATAGAAGGACAGAGAGAGCAGCCAGTTAGAATAATGTGAATAGATCGTAAATCTGCTGCCCAACCTGACTGCAGAACAGATAGCTGGTGCAAAGGCAAATGATGTAATCTTCAAACTGTCATGTTCCTTTGTCCTTTGCTGCATAAAGAGACTTCATCTAAATCTAAAGGGTCTGGCAGCAGGGTGTATTTTGCAGACCTTTTTAGTTCTGATCGCTCAATAGGCCAAAGCACCTGGATGGCACTAATAGCTACAAGGCTGTAATTTGTCCTCTGAGTTAATCAGCCCTGTAAGACCGACGTGAGGGAGGTAAGAGTGAGGAAAAAATGTATAGATTTAGTAAGTGGGAAAGAGAGAGAAGAAAGAATCACAGTTTTTTTACAGGGAGAGAATGGCTACATACAGATAAACCTGAAGAGAAAACAAATCCTTTGTGTTTATCAAACGTGACCAACAATAAGCCATTTTTATTTTACTAAATTACATCCATGGGCTACATAAATATCATCTTACCTGCACAAATGTCACTTTAACTTTATCTTTAGCCAGCAAGATGCTGAGAGGAATGAAGAATAACAAGAGAAAATAGCAGTGTACATAGTATCTGTAGTGAAAAAACAGATGCCTGACGCATGTATCTACATGTGGGTAATAAAACTTCTGGGATAAGACTACATGATATCAGACAGAAAAAGTCAC
>JAPZDV010000008.1:5018541-5035202 GCA_029814665.1 Acanthurus lineatus
AATGTAGTGGCACATGTAAACACCAGATCGGAATAGATCACGTCACATGTAAACAGTTGACCTGAACTCTTCAATCGAAATGATTTCAATCAGAACGAAAAAAAGTCTGCATGTAAACCTGGCTAATGTCTTTACACCTGAGGAAATACTATGGCTCTCTATATGTAAGGAGTTACATGTCAGCTTTGCAGAGCTGTTCCCTCAGAGAAAAATGGACTCAATGGCACTAATGGCAGCATAGTTGCAGCACGCTGAAACCAGTCAACAGTCATATGTTACACTTTAAGAAGGCACTGACAAATTATGTCATCATGCTAACAGGGGTACAAGGTTAAAAAACCTCATATGCATCAGTTTGAAGGCAGTAATAATGACATATTTTGCCATTTTGGTTGAAGTACTTATTGATTTTTGTAAAGCTCTGTCCAAGCGAAGGATTTGAAAGGCATTATACAGTATTTAACATTTACTTACTGAAATATCTCCCCTTCGTCATGTGAGCACATGTGCTTAAATTAGATTCAGCTGTACATGTTCTATGACTTCTGGGGTTACATTAGGTAAATGTTTATAGAAAATAGAGACGATCTAATCTCTGGTCATTTTCAATCCAATGAACTATAATATGCATATGAGGTTTGATACATATTAATGTCTCTATTGTAGCTGTTTCACTGTGAACCCAGTTTACATTTACAGTCTCCACAGCAGATGTGAGGTTGGTCACAATGAAAATATTGAGGTTTTGTAGCAGCGATTTGTTTGGTATGATTATAAGCAAGAGTGAAAGGTGAAAATAGGCTCGCAGTGACTCCTGCAGCGGGGGTTAAGAAAAATGGAGGAGTTCAAAAAAACATGCCATGTTACAACTGTCTTTTTATTCAGAGGATACAAACAAAATATGATAGCGCTTTCTCAGTGTAGTTTAAACCTCTTTGTATGGAAAAGGGAAGATAAAAGAACATGAACGAGTGTCCTGCTGTTGTGGTCTGTTGAGTCGTGATAACTCAAGATGTTGGTCTGAAACATAAAGACTACATGGTGTAATACACAGATTCATCTCTTTGCTGAAAGAAGGAGAGATAATGATGAGGAGAATGAGTGTCCTCCTGAAGTGTAGGGTTTTGAAAGGTCTCAGAAGATGGAGAGTTGTCTTTAGTGCTCATTTCATTTTATATGTAAAGCATTATCGTCTCTGTCTACTCCAAAAAAAACCATGGAAGAAGCAGGAGCTTAATGAGGACTGAGAGAAAGGGCTCTCTTGCTGTTATTAGTCTCATCCTGACTACTGTGACTATCACTACTACATTCTCCCTGCCTCTGCTGCGGTCTAAACAATAGATAATATCTTTTTCCTGAATGAAATAAAGACAGAGGGATGAATGACCAGAGAGAATGAGTGTCTCTCAATTGTGTTTGCTCAGTAGATGTCTGCAGCACTCTGTCCTCTCTCGCTGTGAGTTAAAAGCTTTGATAACATCTGTATATTAAACCAAAGTGAGAAAGAACTATGATACAGACAGGGAAAACAAGTGTCCTCTTCTCTTGCTTGTAGTAGTGTCCTCGAGCTGAGGTAGTTCGTCAGTGTGGGCTGGATAAGTTTGTAATTGGATGAGAGCTTAAAGGCCTGAGTCCAGATAAGAGCCTGTTATGTAAGATTAATTTAGTGATACAGCCCTTCAAGAAAATTGGGGAGATTGAAATGAATAAAAGAGGAAAGTGTCCCAGAAATGACCACATTTAATTCATCCTCCCTTAAATAGCAACTCATCTCCTAGTTTCTGCAGCCTTTTAATAAAATCTCTTGTGTAATACAAAGTGAGGGATTGGTGATTGCACCAAAATGTGGGTCCTTTAGGAAAAGGACTTGTAAAACAACAGAAAAAAGAATGACACAGCTAACAATTTTAATGGAAGAAAATGAGAGATAAGTAAAAGAAAACTGGGACACAAAAAATTATTCAATAGATGTAAAACATAAACAAAAAAAGAGGAAAATGTGATACGCTCCATCCTTGGTTCAATCATCCCTTTTAATCCTGAGGGTAACTCTGGGTTATTCCATTCTGTTTTTGTAATATCCGTCTGCAGGCTTTTTTGGTGCCGTAATACTGTTTGTGCTTGTGTTGTTGTGCATGGAGGTGTGTGAATGAGTGTTAGTATGACAGAGTGTGAGAGAGAAAAAGGTGACAGACAGGATGAGGGAGAAAAAGCCCTCAAAGAGTACACTTGTCAGAGTTACTGTTTGTGATAATGAGTCTTAGTAAGACTGTGTGTGTTTGTGTGAGAGTGTGTATGTGTTGTTTATCTTCGTGCAATACATGTTTTACAGTGAGTGCATGCGAGCTGCTTTCTGACCTCCTTGGATGAGCAGTCTGTATTAAGTTAAACTACGCTTAATTGCTAGCTTTGTGTGAGTTTTATAAAATACACTAATTTGTGTTCTCATTGAGAGTTAGATTAGGAGATCAATGGCACTTTCATATTTCATTCTGTCTGTACGCTAAGCTAACTGTCTCCTGCTCCAGCTTCACACTGAATGAAAAACACATGAGAGGGCTCTTGAAGTACACATGGGACCCATACATAACCTGAGTGAAAATATACCTCAGTCTTCTTTGCATGGTAGATATTGCTCTTAAATGTAGTCAGGGTTGCTGTGTGAAACTTTGTGGCAACCACCTTCACTTTTCCAGCATTTTTAGAAACAACAGAGGATTTTTTTCTGGTTTTGGGAGGCTTCAGCATTAATTTACTGACACACTGTGCCTATACTGTGCATTTCCTGCCAGATTGACAACTTACTCTTAAAATTTTATTCCGCTCTGCTTACATGCACCATCAGTTTTCCGCAGCTGTCTCCCTCACTCTTAAACACTCACTAACACACACGTGTCAAGTTCTTTCTTCTCAGTATGTGGTTGTTTACTACAACAGGGAGACATGCTTTACTCGAAAGAAGCCTGCAGCCAGCAAGACAAAAGACTGCTGAACAAAAAAAAATACAAATGTGAGTGCTTCGGAAATCCTAGATCAGAGCGCCAACCATGAGACGACTCTGGTTTCACTGATTCTCTTTGACCAATTCGCAGTGTTTGTTCCACCTATAGGTCCAGTGTAAGTGTGCTAAGTTCCTCAATAGAAGGTTTACGAAAAAGAAGAAAGAAAAGAGTGATTTTGTTGGTACTGTGTGCAACTTTCGACAATAGAAACAAACAAAAAATAGCTATTCTAATTTATAATGAGCTGAACCAGACTGACTGGTGAAATGATTTCTTCCTTATTATGAGGGTATTTTTGCTTTTGCAGTGCTCATGGCAATAACAAATGACATTGAAAGATAATCAGCAACATCTTTTTCCAGACACAGCTTCCTCCTCACTGTCTCACAGTTTTCATCAGACTGTTTCTTCAGTTGTTCCAATGTTATGTCATCTTTAGCTTTGGAGATAGATGTTGCATGTTGAATTGCTTTAATTTTTCAGTGCTGTGAGCACCAAAAATGAAAATACATTCATCTACACTCTTGTTATTGCAGGCTAAATCACACATATGCAGTATCTAAAACCTGAATGCACAAAATACAGTCAAAACAATCTGCAAAGCAAGACACTGTTAGCAAGAAGTAGGTTAGAAAATATGATATTCTGTAATTTAGGTTAACTGACCCTTTTAAGAAAATAAAAAAAGAGCACAGAAATGAATGACCTCCCTTGTGTGAGAAACTATTGTGTTTCAGTGTGTTTGAAATATGTTGTGTACAGCCGCTGTGTTAAACCTGAGTCTTTGTCATGTCAGAGTGGATGTATGTGTTCATCTAGACCTCTTTCTGCCCTCCCAGGACTGTGTGTATGGTGTAACCTATCACTGTCTCTATCTGTGTTTGTGTGTAATGGCACTTCAGGCCCGCCCACGAGGTGGCAATGAGAGTGAATGAGCACTTCCTCCCCCGCGGTGTCCGAGGGGACTAGCATCTGTCAGTGTGATGCACTCTGGACTGGTACAGACTCCATTACCCAGTGTCCTGCTTCTCTGTCACAGCTGTCAACCCTTCTGGCACCCACACGGGCGCGTGCATGGGGCACATGCAAGCAAATAACAGCAACTAAAACACACTTCCAGGGACACACGACCAGTTGTAGACATAAACATATTAGCTACACACGCACACAATATGTGATGCTGAAACAAGGATGAGTTAGATATATGTGAACACACAGGTAGAACATTTGGGACCTTCAGCAGCCCCTTGACAAGGATCGTCCTCTCCCTGCTGTCTATATATCTCTGTGATTCTCTTCCGCTCATTGAGTCTCTCATTCACTCTCTGGCCTGTACTCGCACACATACAGACACACAGCGCACTCCCACACACATTACCTTGACAAGAGCTTATTCAAGCTGCTCTCTACCTCTCTATATTTCCAGGAGGGCTCACTATAATGGCTGCACGAGCTCAGAGAGCTTTTCTACAGCTACTCGTGCAGCTCTTTCATTAACGAACACATAACTCCTTCAGTTTTAAAAGCTAAAAGTCTGTGTTTTTACATTCGAAGAGTTTAAAGTCATTCATTTACAACACTTGCAAGGTTTGAAATGTACCTGAAAAGTGTATTTTCAAATGAAAAGGTCCTCTGTAGACAGCAAAGCATAGAAATAAGACTTACGGGAATTTTTTCAGAAATTTTTGAGAGATTGATGTGAGACAGATGTGCCTGCAGTTTGTACTGTTTCTCTGAATGTTCAACAAATTTAACAAATTGACTTTACAGCTGAAATTGATTTTAATGATCTGATATTGATTAATAAAAAGGAAGTTAATGACAAAGATTTTTTCAGTGTTCTTTGTGTGCAAACCAGGTAGCTCTAGATTGAAGCTTTTTTCCAAGACAACATTGCATATTTCTTAAAGGTCTTGTCTTCAGCTCGGCAGGCTACAGTTGGGCTTTCATTCTCGCCCATGTTCATCAGAACACATAAGTGTGACTTGAAGTCGCTAAAAACAGACCAATGAGTAACTTTTATCCCACATTATTCTTGAAAATCACCTTGACCTTTGCTGTATATCCGTCCAGCCTGGTTGTACTATAACTGAGGCTTGGTCCATTGTTTCTAATTTATGGAGTGTGACAATCGTTAAAATCTGTCAGTGACAGAGTGCAGCTGTGTGCCGGATTTATTTGTGCTTCTCCAAGACAAACAGATCCTTCTCTGATTTGGCGCAATGCAACTAAAAGAGAGACACAAAAAAATCCTCAACCAGTGAAGACAGTTACTACACACCATGAGAATGAAAATAAAAAGTCATTTGTATAATAAGTAGGCCATGATTTTGAAATGAAGCTTCAAAATCTATTTTTTTCTACTTCTTTTAAGCTTCTTGCTTCTGTCATTTTTGTCTCTGTTTTCATTTTGGCAGTGAAATGAGATTTTATATCCACCATTTTCTTCTAAAGCACTTCAGATAAGTGTGTGAGTGTGGTGAATTGCATTGAATTAACTACCTGAGTGAAATGAATTAGGACATGATTCTCATAATGGTTGTATTTTCTCTCTGGGTCCGTCTCTGTCTGTCTTGCTGTCTCCTACTCAGCCTACTTCCATTTTAAATCGTCCATGTCACATTAAAACATTTAACAAAGATAATAGGACTGATGGTAAAACCTGAGAACCGCAGCATCCAGGTACAGACCAAAGTATATGTAGTTTTTTGTTAAATTAAAAGTCAACAATCTCAACTACAATCTCCTGATAGCTGTATAAACTGAGCAGTGAAAGTATGATTATCTTTGCACCAAAAATGTAGGTATAATGTTTCCTAAATAGAGGACTTTGACATTGAAATAGAGTGGCTGGAAAGTCGAGACTGTAGAGGTCAAGCTAATTTGTTTTTCATGCTCATTTCACAAAAAAAATTAGACTTTGATAAAGGATCTTATTTAGAACAATTTACAAACAGTGAGTCGGTATTACAGCTCAAGGACACTTTAATAAGACAAAAATGGTCATAAATGAGCACACATTCTGCATTACCGCTGTAAATATAATGAAAAAATCAGTTAGGGGTCAGTTAGGGTTTGTTTAGACACTATTGTGAATGTAAGAAGTGTTAACAGAAATTAAAAGTCCAGTCACAAATTTGGATGGTGTAGAGAGAATTTTTTTCATTTCATCATCTTGCCTTAAATGAAAAATTAAAAGCACACATGGACATTAATGGCCACTTTTTTCTTCCTGCTGAGATCAGACTGTTAAATTTTTAGTTTTGGGACGACCTCTGCTGCTTTCAGCCTCCCTTTTTAGCCTGTTTATGTCATGACCTATTTGTAGTTATGATCAGTGACTCAGTGTGAGCTGTTTGTCTGCCTGGACTCTTTAACTACAAAGCAGGATTTTCTGACACCCGCTGTGGCTTTTGTCCACAAGTAAACCAACATGCACAAGACACACACTCTTCCTGTCGCACAAAAACATAAATGCATTCATAAAGATGACACATGGTGAATTAATGCATGTATGCACAAACTACATACAATGGGTGCGTGCACATTCTTTACAAACACATGCTGTACACACACTTATTGTTGTCGACTGACTGGTAGGGAGACATAAACACATTGGTCCTGCCTAGCACGTTAGGAAAACGTGGCCATTCATCAGCCTGACCTTGTTGTGGGACAGACACTCTCAATACAGAGTGTCTATGGGAGCTCTAACACATGCACTCATACACTCACTCACACACACACACATACAGACACGGGAATGCACAAGAGTGTAGACTGTTTTTCAGAAGTGGAGGTGACATAACGAAGTCAGAGCTCTAATATCCACCTATATTAATACAGCATGTACTAAGGAAATTATAGAATAATGGAACAAAACAAACAAATTGGTGCAAAACCATAAAAATCAAAAGAACCCTGATAGTTTATTACGAGTGATGTCACATTTCCGTCATTACTCAAATGGCTTTTCTTAACTGTTTTATCTTTTAAATATTTAATTCCAGTATCCTTTAATGAGAATATTTACTGTATAGAAGTGTAGATCAAATCATTTAAAAACATTTGGATGAATTCTTTCGTTTCTTTTTCAACCTTTACTGGTGTGTGCAGTCTGTCACTTAGGCTGTGAGGGGCTGAAAAGTGTGTGTGTGTCACACCTTCTCAAAAATGTCCCTTCCCCTCCTTCCAGAACAATCCACCTGTTCTCTGCACCTTTATTTCTGCTGCATTTATTTTTCACCTGTCTCCACTCCCTCACCTCACCAGCCGCTAACATTAATGATGTCGCCATCACGAGGATGAGACGCTTTATTGTCCTCTGGCCAACACCTGTTGGCCAGAGGACAATAAACACCTGTTGGCCAAAGGACACCTCTGCCTGTTCCCTATTTCCATCTTTATTCATTTATGCCTGTTCCCTCTCTTCCCTCAGGATGAATATTAATACTAATGGCGATAAGGTGCAAATTCAATGAGGTACAGAGTGAGACAGAGAGAAATAGAGACAGACTGTAAACCGTCCAGCTGATGGGATGGGAAGAGAGAGACAGTGATTGACTGGGACGGCAATTGAGAGAATCGGAGGGAGAGAACAGGGGGATGAGGGATGGATGGAGGGTGGAGGAGAAGAGGAGAGATCAACATGGCACTAATTGTTTCCTCTGCACCCCTGCTGCGCCTCCATCAGCCATTCATCACTCCACCCCAATCGGTCCAGCACCGACACTTTGGCAAATGAGGCCCTCCTCTCCATCCGTTAGACAGCGGCAACATATGTAGGTGTGTGTGTTTGATCCATGATAGGTGACAGATTGTGTGCATGCGAGTGTGTGTGTGTGTGTGTATTCGAGTGAATGAGCACTTGTATGACATGCACGGAGATGATAGCGTTTTTGTCTGCTGATGAGTTTGTCTGTCTTTCTGATGGTCGAAAAAAAAAAAATCCAAACACATTTTTCATTTTCTCCCCGTTTGGGGCAACACCATCAATCAGCTGTGCTAAATCAAATGGAAAATCATCGGTGAGAGCTTTTCTGCATGATGCTGACGCTGATATGCACTCTTGTATGAAAGGCAGGCAGACATCACGTGGAGAATTAAGCTCTAAGCCGTGACACTGTAAAACATGGCCTTGAACCTTATTGCTTTTATTAAACGGCAGTAAGGAAGCATTCTAATCAGCAAGCGAAAATTAGCTTAGCTCCTGCTTCATGGCTGCCAGCTGTGAACGTCTCAGAAAATGAAAATGTGACAGTGAAAATCAGATCACCACTAATAGCTGCTACCGCAACTTGACAACCAACATTACTGCTTTCATGCACTTTGTAAGCCCTACTTTAGAAGCAATTCATCTTAAACACAACGATAATACTCCATAATGTAATTATATTCATCAGTAAATTCCAATCGAGGGAAATTTAAACCTTTATCCTATTATATTTACTGAATAAATAATTCTTAATACTACTGACTTTTTCCCAAAGCTTTCAGTTTTCTGAACATAGCTGCTCCGGTGTTTTGCTTAGGAGAAACCCCATGAGATGGGGCTGAGAGCTGCTCCCATCCGTATCTGTTTGCTTGCAAAAATTATATTTCTCCACAAAAAAAAGTCAAACAAATAGAACAAATGAGAGTAAAGAAATTCACTGTAACATGACACGAAGATGTTTTAACTGCTGTCACATTCAAAAAGCACAAAACAGTGAAAACTACACAAGGAGCAACAATTTTGAACCATCAGTGGCTTATGGAGGATGCCACAATGCAGAATTATGTGCACTCTCTCAGTGACGTCACCCCTCTAACTAACATAACAAATATGAGTGTTCAATTAGTCAAACAACTCTTACCTTGGTAATGTATTTTAAAAGTTCTAATCACTCTGATGTGCAAAGCTCTGTGCTGTATTGCATTAGCGATGATTGCTTTGAGTGTGTCGGCCACAGTCAAAACCGAGCGCTGGATCCGTTCTCCGGAGCCCACAATTAGACCTGGCCCTCACACACACACACACCTCCTGATACCTACATCACCACATGCCTGTGTACACAAAACACCAGCGGACACCTCCTTTGTTTTTTTAATCATCTCAATGCGAAGTGCACCCCCTCCATGTTGCCTGTGATCCAGCCTTAATTTCATTTTCACCGCTCTAAATTAATTATGGCACATACAGAGAGGAGTTTATTTATTTATTTATCACTTGAACATCTAAGAAATTGCATTAGGTGGGATGAGGTGAGCCCCTTGGGAGCCTTTTCTTCCAAAAGTCGCTTGATGGTTTGGAACGTAATCCACATGTGTTTATGTGCCTTCACTGTTTCTTTACAACAGGGGGGGGCCTAAATTAAGGCAACGCCTAACAGAGACAGTAGATCGGAGGAGGGTGATGAGGGGGGAGATGGTGCGTGAGACATAGAAAGTGTGCATTTGCATGTGTGGTCATGTGTGTGAGATAGTGTGTGTGTAGAAGTATGCGAGTGATTTATGGGAAAATTTAATTACATACAAGCTTTGGTTATCTGCAGTGAGGAGAAGGTATAGACAAGAGCCGTTGGCAAGCAATACAGTGGCATCATGGGAAAAAGGAAAAGAGGGAGGATCATATAGGCTGTATGCTTGAGATTGTGAGTGCCTTTAACTATAATGGTGTTGAAAATCGCATTGAGCCTATAGTGGAACGCTTTTTTGATGGTACGAGTCTCGCTGATGCCCGTGGTAGTGTTGCTACAACATACACAGTCGAATGTAAATTTCTGTGTGTGTGTGTGTGTGTGTGTGTGTGTGTGTGTGTGTGTGTGTTCATGCGTGCATGCGGTGTGATTGATGTGTGATGCTTCAGTGTTTATGTAGATGAATCAATAATGCCTTTTGATACGATGCCTTGTGTTTGAATGTTTTGCCTCTGGCTTGCCTTTGTCAGTTTTCTGCTTTGGAGCGGGGGTGTACTGCGCTGGAGGGGAGGACAATGAGCTTATCGGACCAACTGATCTTTCCTGTTCCCATAATCCACTTTGTCTTCTCTCCTTGGTCTGATCTCACTCCTTTGCCATGACTGACTAACCTTGGTGGTGCTGTGTTCCTGTCTGTCAAAGAGCCTCTCTTCTTTTTGTTTTCAGTGTCTCTCTGTTCTTGTGTTTCTGTTTCCCTTTAGCTTCTCTCTGTTTTTATGTCTTTTAGGTAAAAAAAAATCTCATGGCATTTAGGAAAGATTTTGTTTTATACAACCTGGGTCTTTTTGTTCTCTTACAAGTCTTTTTGATCTCTTTGCTATCTCCACGTACTTTCTTTTTTATGCCTCTGTAGTGCATAATTGATCCACTTTTTTTGAAATATTTACTGAAGTTTCATGTCTTTGCATCTAAGGCTGCTTCTAGTGGTTAATTTGTTGATTTTTTTCTTGCCTAATCAATTGTGTAGTTTGTAAAAGGCCAAAGTAGTAAAAACACCCGAGATAATTTTACATAACTCAGGTTAAATTATTCAAATAATTGTTTATCAGTCACTCGTAATGTGTGCTATCAAACATTTCAGAAGTAAACATGTTTAAAAGACCAAGAAAAACCAAGAGATGCTTTGCAGGTTTGCCTGAAAACAAAATTGTGAAATAATTAGTCCATTATTAAAAAAAAACAAAACCTTTTTTTGACCAGTTAATTGTCTTAGCTTTTTTTATTATAAAGAGAATCTACCAAAAGTTTCAAAGATAAATGATTTTTTTTTCATATGCCATTTTCATGAGTGGACAGTCATTAGTGCATACTTTCAAAATACTGACTCACTTATTGCAGAAAAAAGGAGGAGTGGGTTGAATTTTATCATCACATCTCCAAAATTGGTCATTAGTTTTGATCAAGATAGACTCTTATGATTGAACACCAGATAAAATGACTTGTTGAGGTGGGTGTTTTTTTTTTCTGCAGTGCATCGACGGCGGTATCCTTGACGTGCCCTTGTGTTTAACAGTGATGAGGTAGATTTATGTGTGCCTCTCAGGCACACGGCCGAGGCTATCATGTCATAAATTAGCGGCTGGTCACAGAAAAGAGATAATGCACTGAGGGGGGAGAGAAGGGGAGAGAGTGAGCTTTGTGTACACATGCTGTTGGTTTATCATAATCACGTCTTTATCCACCTGCTCCTGTTGTCCTGCCATTTTGTCTTTCCCACCCCAGCTCTCCCTCTCGTCCTTGGCTTTATCGCTTGTTATCGCTCATCCCTTTCTTCCATATTCTCCTCATCCCTTCCTTTTCCCTTCATCCCTTCATTTTCTCCTCTCCGCCTTTCCCCCCCTCCTCCCCTCTGACCTCCTCTCTCCTCTCTTCTGTGTTTGAAGGTGTCTTTGTGCAGAGATGAAACTGTAGCATTGACCCATCTCACCCAGAAGGCTCTTTATTGGCTTTGTCAGCATTATAAAGCTGCTGGAAAAGACGGACGAGCCGGAAAGTGAAGGAGGAAGTGAAGATGAAAAAGAAAAGAGAAAACAGGGTTGAAGGAAATAGAAGGTAAAGAGAGGGAGGGTGGGACTAGTCAGGGTATTGGTGTGCAATTGCATCAGTGCGTTTACACGAGTTCATATGTTCGTGTGTGGATGATTTTGGGAAAAAGCAGCAGCAGCAGGGGACTGATGCAGCGTGCTGTGACTGTATTTGTATTTGGCTACCGAGGATAGATAAAGCAAATGTAGCGTGCCATCAAACACATAAAAGTCAGGAGGGTTAAATATAATAACCAACCGCACAGAGAGGCTACACAAAGATTAAACCTATTCAGCATTTTCAACACGCAACTGCAGTAGTTTTTCAATTTAATTCCAAATCCTCATTCTGTTATTGTTTTAGTTCACAATCTCATACTTTTTGTGCTTAGACGCAGCTGAATTTAGCTATGCTCTACTTCCATTAGAGCTTTTTAACTCAGGCACAGGAAGCATGTGTGTGTCTGTGTGGTTTCCTGTGTGTATGAGACAAAAAGAGAGTGAATGTAGTTGCTCACTGGAAATACTGGATATTAATAACCGTACTTGTCAATTTAAGCAAATGGAGCAAAGTTGCAACTCCTTCTTTATCGCCTTTTTCTCATGTATTTTAATGCAGGTGCGCGCCTACAGTATGAAGATACCTCTAGTTCCCTGTTTGTATTTGTCTCCTTTCTTACAGTTCCTGCACCACTCATCTCTCCTCTTTTTTTCCTTCTCCTTCTTTTACTCTCCGTCTCTCTGCCAGCTGTAAGAGATAATTATTTCCAAACAAGCGGTCCCCTGGGTGAGGCCTTATTATCCAAAGCTGCCTTCATTAAAAATTCCCACAGCTGCATGGACGTCTTCGCACTGCAGTGAAGAGAAAGAAAGCAAGTGACAAAAAAAAGAGAGAGAGAGAACAACAGCAATCCTACCTGAGCGGGGACTTGTTTTTGTGTTGAATGAGACAACAAAAATAAGATTAAGCAGGACAAAAACACAGTAGAGTAGTTAATCAGGTGCAGTAGCTTGGCATATGGCATACATACTCGTATTCCTAATGGGAGCCATCAATAATTTGAAGAATTGTTGATGTCCTTCATCTCCCGTAATTGTTCCAAATGTCCTTGTGTGCTGCCTTCAATTACGGTCAAACACACAATTCACAAGCACACATGCTTGCATGCAAAGCAGCACAGACACAACTTATTCTGCAGGTAGATTTATGACAAATCCAAAACGACAAGATAAAATGTAAATGCGCTTATAACAGCCCAGCCTGCAGCCATGTGCACACAAACACATGTGCGCATACACAGACACACACACACACATGCTGACGTCCAAGAGTGTAGCAAGAGAGCAAGCTATTTACATAATAGAGTTGGACAATGCGTAACGTAGAGGTAATGCTTTCCCCTCTTATGTCAGCATAACTTCACGTACAGCACGAAGGCTGTGACACGGAGCAAAAGATTGGCGTGTCTGAATCGATTTACCTGAGGACAATCTGTGTGGGGTTTAACATGTAGCGGGGCAGAGGTGCCTTCAAAGCTGCTGTGAGGTTGGTTTTTTATCACCAGCTGCCTGCCAAACATCTCTATCATTTTCATTTAGATTATAATACAGCTCAAGATATAACCCAGTGTTTCCTGAATGATCCCTTACGCTGCAGAGTTATGAGTGATGCTGCTATGATTTCACTCAGCTAATGATACACTCTACCCTCCTGTTTAACCAAGGTCAAAGTGCAAGAGCAGACCTCATTGAGACATTAAAGGGGAAAGCATCACTTTGCTGTTAAGCAGAATATTCTCTGGATGAGCTTGCTAGTCAGCAGCACATTAGCATGTTGTTCAGTACTGATCCCGTTTGTTACTCACCCCAACAACATGACCTTCACTTCACTTTTCTCACCTCTGCTCTGCTCTGTGTTCACACAGTGAGAGAAAAACAGCTGAAGTAAAAGCAACGTGATTTGTATTGCAGAGTTGCGTGAAAATTCTCTTCGGGTTTCAAATTGGAGTAGTCAGTCATTGTTACTATGAAAATATTAATATGATCTCTCTTGTTAGTTTATTCAGTGAAACTTTTGGTAGAATTTTTAGTGGTATGGGTAGTTCTTTGACCTAAATCTAAGTCATGAAAAAAAGCCTTAATGCAAAACTCCAGCGTGACATTTCTGAGCTTACTGGCTTGTAGAGAACTCCTCAAAATAAAGTATGATCTATTGTTTTCAACTGCCTTGACAAATAGAGATGTTTTGACATTTGACATCCAGATTGTAGATTATCTTTGCAAGGATGAACCTTTTTTTTTAATATAAATCTGACACTGCTGTGGTTAGGGTGGGGTTAGGTTTAAGATATTTAAGGTTAAGGTTAGGAATCAGCATGATGACTTACATATCAATCAGTGGGTCACAACCTCAATGTTACCCTTACTGGGACTTCCTGCTCTAATTGGATGATCAGATATTTTTCTTTCCTCACAATGTCATAAATCCTATGGCCACTAGAGGGCTTTGTCAGCCGAAACTAGACGAATGTTATCTTGCAGTATTTTTGGAAACTGCCGTTAGTGTTATTTTTCTTGGGTGGACAGTTTCAAAATATTTGAAGGACACTGACATCACAGACGGACAACCAAGCAGCAGCAGTCCAGTCGCTTTAAAATCCATTGTGTCCATCTGACTTTGTTAGCAGATTTCAATGACAAATCCAAGGTCATCTCATACCCTGAGATCTAACAGGGTGCAAATCTTCAGGGAGGAGGTGGAAATGTCAGAAGCTCAAGGCACCAGATTTAGCTGAGTGTATAAAACCATCAGAATCAGGATCAGCTAGCTGCTTCCAAGGACGATAAATGTGGTTGCCAAAAAAAAAAGTAAATATGCAAGACTGTGCAATCCTTAGTAGAGTCAGAGTTTGTACTTAAAAAAGACGATGTGTGATTATTTTTTATAAATTTGAACTTTAGTTAAAATTCTTGTGTCATAAGAAATAAGGTTTTGGAATAAATGACATCTTAGTTGCTCAGAACTGAAAAAGTGTGTAACATAATGTGGTTACTAACACGCGGGCAATTTTTTTGTGAAACAAGGTGTGACTTGTATTCAAATGCTGGATATCTAAATTTGGCATGGAACCTGCTTCATTTGAAGGTTGTTAGTAATTTACTTCAAAAAGCAGAAAATAACCAAGCACCTGCAGACACACAGGCAAACTGTGAACTGATAGTAACCCTGAAATATTTTTTGTATTTTGAAAAAAGGGGGATTGAAAGGTAGCCTCAACAAAGAAAAATGCTGCTGTTTTTAAAGTAGCGTTGAAGCATTCAGTCCTCCATCTCAAAACACCTTTCTCAGTAAACACTCTCACCAACTCTTTCCATATCTTAAGGAGTTTCAGATTCCAAAAAAAACTAAACCGTGAAGCTTTGAACGAATGCAGAAAGTTTTGGTTTGATTGACTCGTTGTTTAACTTTCAGAGAAGTCTACAACACTGTGCCATCCGCCGAGTGTTTCTTAAGTTCACTTTATCCTGCACTGTGTTGAACCTACACTGATTTCCATTCACTGTGGCAGATGCTGGAAATTCCCAGTTCGTTGGACCCAGTTGTGAACTGTGGTTGTCCAGATGGGAGAGTGCAGAGAGGAAGAGGAGGCAGACTTTATTCATGCAGCACATTTTCATGCACAAAGGAAAATCCAGTGTGCTTCACATAAAGATTAAAACATCAAGACAGAAAGGAAAGTCATTCACAACTGCTCTCACTACAAACACAGAGAAAAATTTCCAATGTGCTCAATTCAGTACATCCAATGCAATATGCATTGGTAAAAGTTTGACCAGAAAGTAAGAAAAAAATAAGAAATGAATCAGGGATACCTTAAATCCCGAGCATTGCTATCAAGCAGCGAGATGACCAGGGAGATTTTAGGGTGCTCAGCGCTTTTAAGCATGAAACAGGGGGAGAGTAAGGTCATTTAGTGCTGCAGAGACAAACAAGAGAACCTTAAAATCTAGTCACATAGGAAGCCAACAAAGTAATTTAAGGACAAGTTGAGTTCTAAACTCTGGCTACATCATCCTGAATGAGCTGAGCTCCACAGAAGGCCAATAACCCAGTTGGAAAAAAAGGTGTCATATATCTTAAGGCAAAGTGTATATAACAGTTCCAAATAGCTGCTGTCAAAGGTTAAGTAAAAGACTGGCTGTCATAGTTACGGTTGGGAACAAATGAAATGTGAAAATGGGAAAAAAGGGCACACAGTTTTGGACTGTCTGTTCTGTTACATAGACAAAAATTTATAGTGTAAATAAAAGGAGCTCGAGTAAAAGGTTAAAAATCTTCCTACTGCTTAACTTCATGACACCTGGATGATCGGAAAGGATAAAAATCTCAGGATGTCCCTATGAACAGACTACAAGTTGAATATATGTACGTTTAAATAACTGTCTTTTTGAATCAGTACCTTCTTGATTTGTGCTTTTGGGGAGGATTTTGTCCCCTTGTCACCTAGCTAAGGATAACCAAACCTCAGAAAACTTGTCAATACCAGTTTTGAGATTCACTGATGTATATGAGAGAAAAAAAGTTAAAAAGCTGCAAAAACTTGTACAAAAAATATGCTGGAGTCATCAAATATGATAAATAATTCCAAAAAACAACCCCAAAACCACCATTTGCAACATCATAGAGCATTAAATATTGTCTTATTCTCTCAAATTTATACATTTATATAAACCCTAAGAGTTTTTATAAGGATCTAAATATTTTAACTGGTTGAACCTTTGTGAAAATGATATGACACTGCCTTTAATTTGCAACTAAAGCACCAAAAGATGTTCAGTTATTCAAAAATGTAACTATTTCTTACTAAGGGAGATCAGTAAGTTTTCCCTCTATCCTGCATTGTAAACACAAGCAGGACAGAACAGGTAGTCAGAATTTTTCTCTGTTTTTCTCAAGACGTTACGTTACGTTGTGTGTGATGAAGAGGTGACTCGAGTGTCTGTTTGTGCGCTCCCTCTGTGTGCGAGGGCATTTTTTTATCTATAGATAAAATTTTTTTCTATAGATAGAGGAATCATGCAGCGGGGCCACCGGGCTCTCTCCTCATCCTCCTCCTCTTCCGAGAACAGGAAGAGAGACATTTCCTGATGATGAGAAGAGAGTATAGAGACAGAGT
>JAPZDV010000008.1:5035302-5073282 GCA_029814665.1 Acanthurus lineatus
CTCCTCATCCTCCTCCTCTTCCGAGAACAGGAAGAGAGACATTTCCTGATGATGAGAAGAGAGTATAGAGACAGAGTGAGAGTCAGATGAGAGGTTGTGTATGTTTGTGTGTGTGTATGTGTGTGTGTGTGTGGGACGGGAAAGGAGGAAATCAACAAGACAGGAAAAACAAGGAGAGGAGGGATGAGAAAGGAAAGAGCAGGGAGGGGAGATTGCTGAGACAGAGGTGAGATTGAGTGAAGAGGGGGAAAAGGGAACGAGAGAGTAAACAGTAGAAGAAGGAGAGACAGAGAGAGGTGAGGAGAGGGGGGGGGGGACGGGGGGAGGCGAAGAGGAAGACGGGCAAACAGTAGAGAAGACAAGCTGGGAATAGAGAGACGGGGAAGCGAGAGGCTTTTAAAAAGGTGGACGAGGTGTGGATAAGCAAAGAGGAGGGGGAGGATGGGTTGTGGTGGTGGTGGGGGGGCAGACAGCAGACTGTGTGTGTGTGTGTGTGGGTGTGTTTATGTGTGTGTATGTGTGTGCCTATGCGTGAGAAAGAGAGAAGAGAGTCCGACACAGAAGGGTATTGCTGCATAAGCAGTCTGTCCAGCTGTCTCGCCTCCAAAAACCGACAGAGAGGAGGGATGTCAGGACTCCTCTCTTCAACATCTTTCTCTCTTTTCACAGTTACCGCTTCATTTCTCTTTCCTCCCTCTCTCCTCTACAGTTGGTCTCCCCCCTCCCTCCCCCCAACTGCCATTTCCTCTCTCATCTGTTTTATTACCCATCCCTCTGTCTTTTTTACTCCTTTTTTTTTTGCTGTTTATTGGTTTATTCATGCAACATTCAGATGTCTTGCAGTTGGGATCAAAGCCTGAAAACGAGGCCTGCATGCTCATGAGTAACATGTCTGTGTGTGTGTGTGTGTGTGTGTGTGTGTGTGAGGGTTTATATTGTACAATCTGAATTTGTATTTATGGGTTTTTTTAATGTCTGTGCATCAGGTACACACCGTGGTATGTGTTGTTTTCCCTCATGATATGTGTCTACAGTGTCTCATACTGAGTTTCCAGGCCATATATCGTTTGTGTTTGAATGTTGTGGGTCTGAGGGGGAAAGTGAGACATTTGCATAGGTGTTTCCATTAATACTTACAGTGGAGGGAGTGAGCCGAATAATGGCAAGTAGCAGTTGACCGGATAGGCACGTGCTGCACCATGCAGAGACATTAAATTGGTTCTGGGATGGAGACTGTACTGATTTCACACTGAGTCTCTCTTTAAGGAGCAAGTAATGAAAAGAGAGGAATAGAGAGGAGGGGGGAGAGGGAGAAAGATCGGAGCTGGCAGGAGACTTTATGCCCGAAAAATGATGTATATACATAAAGTCACAGTGGGAGTTTGTGCCTCTTGTTGTACGTGTCTGTAAACAAACACAAGCCTCAGACATACTGCGAGAACAGTTTGTGTGACTAAGCAACAAAGACCAAAATGACAAAACAGGTGGACTGTCATTTTCTTCCAAAAGACATCCAAATGGGCTTTAATAAAAAAAAGATTTATGTGAGTGTTTTTCAGTTATTTGTTCATTTTTATTTTACTGTTATTTTCACAAACAAGACATTAAAACAGTTTCCTATTTACAGTGATGGCCTGGAGGTCTGACCTGGTTTCAGGCAACGGATTTAAAAAAAAATATTGCCAGGTGCTGCATCAGAGAAATGTGTTATTTCAGGTACAGGTGAGACAGAGAAATATGATTCAGGAAGCCCAGTTAATGTACAGATGCAGATGAGACTGAATCAGAGTAGAGCAGAACACTTTATGGAAGGAACTGGCTATATATTTTTAATGCGGCATCAAACAATATCAATATAAACAGCCCTGGCTCGTCCTATATCTCGTTTGAAAGTATATTGCCAAGTCATAAATAGTCAGTGTGCACCTCCAAGCTTTTGATTGCAAAATGCAGCACTGTGGGATGATTCAAAAGTTAGACATGGTTCAGCTTTTTGCCAAACAACTCCTGTGTGTTTTTACCGATGTTTCCTCCATTTTCCTCCTCCTCCTGCATCAATGAACTGGCCCCATTTGAAATAAATAGGAAGGCTGAGTTATTTTTTCACAAGTGTTGTTGTCTGTTTTGCTATAGAAAACAGTTCTTTTTTTAAAAAAAGCAACAGGTTAGAAAGAGTATGATCTACAAGAGGCACTCCACAGGTCAGATGAGCCCCCTTTCTCTCTCTCTCAATCCGTCTGAGAGGCAGCAGTGGGATCTTGGCAGCATGTCGGCAATCCTGAGGTGCTGAGAGGTGAGATAAGATGAAACTTTAATAATCACCCAGGGGGAAATTGGCTCATTGCAGCAGCAAAGACATCGATGTTAGAAAGCTCGATCAGAGCTCTGTGCTGTATTACTAAAGGTGGTAAAGCGACTTATCCCTGCTTGATGAAAACCTCACGTCCACAGCAGCTTGGCAAGTCCAAAAAAAAAACAAAAACCCTGTTATCATTAGCACTAATAGCAGAATTGAATGAGTGACCAACAAAGTAGATGATCTTTTGGATTGTAAAAATATTGTTAAAAATTATTAACATCAAAACAGTTACATTATGAAGAGTAATTGCTTCTCCTTTGGTCCCTAACAGACTCCAATTTTATTTATCAGCATTGTAATAAAATATGACAAATTCAAGTTAAAATAAATGTGTGAAACGGATGCAACATGGCCCATAGACATGAGGAAATGCTGCTGTGATATTGAGGCACTTAGATAAATTATGAGTTGGTAATTCATTTCGCTAAATGTTGTTGTTTTCCTGACAGCTCATAGTTGTGAACGTTCACTGCAATTTGTTTATGGTGATAATTTGTGTTGATAATAGCTCCTTATTTTCACATTATATACTCGTGATTTGGTTAGATTAATTGCGCCCAGAGTCAGGAAATACAAGCTCCACCACAGCTGAACATCATGCGCTGAAATGCGTTAAACACACACACATATGCACAGCCTCACAAACACACACATGCACACACATATTAGGACAGACAAAAAGACAGAGTAAACAGTACATCCCATGCTGGTTTAGGGACTGAAATGAGTGCCACTGGTCTAGAAAATAACAGTAAATACAGTCAGTGTTTCAACATGCATGAACACAGATAAGGAAGAAAAAAAAAGACGAGGTTTTAGTGAGTTTTTTTGTCTGTGTGTGTGTGTGTGTGTGTCTGTGTGTGTGTATATTAGCTTTTAGATGTGTCAGGTTTATTCACAATAGAGATGTGTGTAAATGCATTCACACCTTTAGGTAATAATGCATTTATATGTGCTGTGGTACAAGTGTGTGTGTTGGCATGTGCTAAACTGAGTGTATGAGTGCAAGTGTTTATGTCTGTCTTGGATACATTTCTCTCAGTGTGTGTGGGTGTGTGTGCATGTGTGTGTGTGTGTGTGTGAGCCATTGTAGCAGTAGGTTTGGGACTGACAGTTCCAATAAACATCAGCATTAAGGCAGAACTGAGCAGGAGAGTGGAACACCTATCTTCCTCTCAGTTCACCTTCCTCTTCCTCTCCTCCATTTGTTTTTGTCTCTTCTCTCTTTTTCCTTCTCTTTTACTTTCAGCTTTTATCACTCTTTTTTTCCTCAACTTCTCTTCTCCTCCTTGTCCTTTCCTCTCTCCCTTCCTGTCTCTCTTTCTCTCCATCAGGAGATACAGAGATGTATTTAGCAGAACATGCAGGGTAGTAAAGATATATTTGGCTGAGGAGACATATATGTGTCAGGAGAGATTACTGATATACTAAGAGCATGTTCTGGTTGACGTGTGTGTGTGTGTGCATATATATATATATATATATATATATATATATATATACATGATATTTAGGATTCCAGTTAACCAATTAGATGTCAAAGAGTCCTGAAGGCAACATTTTTTGGTTCCTCAGGAGAGAAAACTTCAGTATGACCTAATTTTTACAGAGCAGTTGTGATTCTTTTGGAAGAAATGTTGCTGTTGACATTTCAATTAGGAAATTGAATTGACAAGTAACAAGAAGGGATTATGACAGAGACACAGTACATCCCCTACCACAGAAAAGTTCACCCCTGAATCACTACACAGTTCATTACTACTCAACTCCTGTCAGTCAAGACTGTGTCTTTCCTTTCTTCAGAATATTTCCTGCTAACTTGACATATTGCTTTTGGCTCCATTTTAAATGAACAATTATCACTCTGATAAATTAAAGAAGACAGCGAGGTAAATATTTCACTTCTAAAGCAGCTGTGCAAGCGTACGAAACAAATATTGGCATGAAGTGTGCATAACCGTCACAGAAATGAATGCACAGGAGGCCGGACAAAATGGACATAGTAACATAAGACGGAAATTAAGAAACTAATCAGTCGAGCAATCAATGTTTTTCTACATCAGTCAAATCTGCAACTACTCCTTTATCCTGTAGAGAATTAATGTGTCAACCCTTTGTGTATATACCCAGGCTGTCTAATTATTTCAAGACCTCTATCCAGCATTTTAACAAGATTTTCAGTATTTTAATCGTCACAAATGATAAAATCACAAATATCAGAACATACCACAGTAAACATTTAAACAGTGACATAAACAAAGTTAATTTACTGCTCATTCTTGGCCCCACCAGTATATAACAAGGAAATGCTGTTTTCTCTCTGCCGTAAATCTACATAGTTTCACTCTTCTGAACCACAGTGCACTTTGTGCCTTTTGGGGTTAATGCCTTGCACAATGGCACTTCAGTGGCCGCTATAATCTCAGTTCAGAGCTTTCTTTATTTACTTTTCTCAGTAGAGATGAGCGAAATGCATACAGTCTTGAATTCCAAACACCTGCCTGCCTACACTCCAGGCTACTGCCACCTTCTTGTTAAATGTGAACAAATGTTCTGCGGATGTTAGCTGTCCTACATGTCAAAAACGGCGTACAACATTGGTCCCCCCGGCTCTGAGTCACAGCCATATGGTGAGACAAGAACTAATGTCTGTTATTATGTTGTGGGATTGGTAATGGCAACTATATGTCTGTAATAATATATAATCCTGAGCAGTTACATTCTGCACGCTGTACAGTATATGTGCTGCAGGTGGAGACATGTTAAGACTTGACATGTTCATAGCTCGGCTCTGCATACATCATCACCATATGGTGAGACGGTTCCCTGCAGAGCACAGTGATCAGTGTGCGACTCGACAAACTGATCATTAAAGTGTCAGCACTGTTAACCAGTGATTGAGTGTAGTGAAAGTAACTTAATGTTGTTTATAATGTTTGAGTTCAAGTTAGAATGTTGTAATTTAAGTTCATTACACAGAGAGAATATTAAAATCAAAAATAATAATAATTTTTATTAAAAAAATGTGTTTGGAGAGATTTTTCATGGTGATAAATGTTCGAAACAATGTCGTTATGGTGCATTTAAGTGTTTTGTGTGTCATTGGTAGTTATATTTAAAATCTCCTGACTAATTTACTGTATTACTTACTTTAATAAGTGAACTGTCACTTTGCTGTATTATTTCTATATTAGAGGCTCTGCAAATTAAAAGTGCTTTTAGTATTACATTAAAAAAAAATGCTGTGGGATTGTGGTTAGTGCTGCCAAGTTTGGCATCAATCATTGGATTTCAGTGTTTATAAGATTAAGCTTTTCTCAAATGGTCAGCAAATCTCCTGTATGTGTTTCAAGCGAGCTACTGTTGGATTTTTGTTAACAGCATGCTGTCTGCAAAGATTTCATGAGATCCCTTCAAAAGGTGATCCTGATTTGTTATTAAATAATGTTTTATGACTGCAGGGTTGATGAGCAGTGCTGACTGATCACTTGTTTTTCTTGAGAAAACACAGTTTCTTTGTCTGTTTCTTTTTTTTTTTACATGATTTCCTTCATGTCTCTCTTTCTGCATGCAGCCTCTCCTCACCCCTCTTCCTCTCCCCTCCCCTCCTCCTTCCTTACACAGACAGCTGCTGTTGGCGTTTCAGCAGTATAGTTATTTTTCAGGTGCAAGCCGCTGCTCCTATAGGAGTTAGTTTTTGTGTGTGAGATAGAGTCTGTTTATGTATGCGTGTGTGTGTCTGTGTGTGTCTGTGTGAGGGTGTATATACCTGCTGTCTATATGTGTCCGCTGTGTATGCATCTATGTGAAAGAGCGATAGAGGCAACTGAAGAGTGTGTTTGTGTACATCAGTGGAAATGTGTGGTTGCATATAGAGTATTTGCAATGTGTGTGTGTGTGTGTGTGTGTGTGTGTGTGTGTGTGTGTGTGTGTGTGTGGTGGTCTCTATATTGCTTGCTCGTGCATCAGCCAGGCAGCTGGGTTGGTCTTAGCCTGCATTTGCTGCAGAGGGTATCTTGGTGTTATGGCTGTAATTACACCCTATGTGATGCATTGGAAAGCTTCATTGTTTTGCTGCATTGAGTATTTATACATCCCTATCTCCGTCTCTGCACTGGAGCTGCCTTATGCTTTAGTGTATCTGCAGCATAGGTGAATGCTCCGGGGTGTTCGTGCTGCAAGCAGCATCTGGAATTTCCTGCATCTCACTCACACACTGCCGCTTCTTCTTAACCATTTCTACTTGACTGAATGCTCAGCAGAATAGCATTTTATCGTCCATTTGAATGCAGGACAAAAGGCATTGAAGGTGTCTTCCTCCTAGAGATGTACGAAGCAGAATGAGAATCGCCATGATACGGTCCATATTGAACGCACATCATTTAAATAACTGCATATGATTCCACCATTAGTTTAATTTATGATTCACAGCTGACTGCAAACTTAGATTTTAGTGCTACAGCAAAAGGCAGCATGATTTCAAAAATGAAAATGTTGAGGTTAACCAGAGGTTTAGAAGACTTTAAACTAGAAAATATGAAATAGAACTGTAAAACAAAGAAAAACAGAATAAAGGGGTTAAAGAGGATTTATAAATGCAAACAATTCAACTAAAAGCCGAAAAACACTTTATTTTTGTCTATATTTTATTTTATTTTATCTCCTTTTCCTTCATGGCTGAAATTCTATTAATTTTACCTATTAAAACCTCATCAGTCTTCATCTAAAAAATTACACCCAGGTTATGAGCCTCTTTTGCCAGAAGGGGTAATTATAATTATTTCTAATTTGAAGTCTTTCAACTGCAGTAATTTTTTTAATAGCTTACTCCTAATTTCAATGAGACAAGACATAGAACAGGATACATTGGCAGTGCCAGGCGTTGTTGGGACATACAGTTGCATGTCCTCTGCAATATAAATGGATATCATGTCCTCCCATGGTTAGCAAGCATACAGTAAATATGAGGGAACTCAGAACTGACTACTGTTGGACCCCACAAAAAGGGATGACAATGAAAAGGATGAAGTATTAAGAGGCAAGGTGACCTAGCAAGGTGACATGGTGACCCCACTGTGTCAAAGGGGGACTGAGCATTACTAGTAAACACTGTAATGTAGAATAGCTGTAAATTATCAAATTAAAATAATTGAAAAAACAAGATAATTATGTAATGTAATCAGACCAAAGTGCAAGTGTAAAATGTACACAGTTTGCCATGCCTGCTAAAGGGCTTCTGTTTGTGAAGTCAGTTTAACCCAGCTGCTCATGTGACCTTAATTACATCACTTTGCACTAATCTTATCTTGGTCACCTCTTGTTTTTTTTTTGCCATCTGTCTTTTTACTTTCTAGAAGGTGTATGGCAGAACTACTTACTTGCTCCATTTCCATGCAACAAGATTTGTAGTGCTGAAGGAGGCGCGTAGCATTTGTAGGGAAAATGACAGTGTAGATAAACAACCCAGCTGTTGCCTCTTGGAACATTTGAACATTGGCCCACTGTTTACAATGCATGACCCATGATCCCAGAGACTCGCTTCCATGCAGATGATCACATCATTCTGAGCGTCTCACAAAACAAGAGAGATATGAGCATCAGAAAACAGACATGGCCGCAGACATTCAGTTTTTCCTCTCATGCTATCCTCACTCTGTCATTCCCCCTCATTCTCCCTCTGTCATTCAGTCCCTTTCATTATGTTTCTTCTTCTGTCTCTCAGTTGCCCTTTTCTCTGTCACCCAGCCTCATCTCTCCCTCCCTTCCTCTGTCTTTCCAAGTAGTAGAGGAGTGACGGATTGACTGAATGTCTGTCTCTCTGTGGGAAATGAGCCCGCTAATGTGGCGAACTGGGCTTGTTCCATATTCATCTGCAAGCCTGTGAATCACTGTGCGACTATAGAGGCTGTCGTGTGCACGGAGGCACATCTGCTTCCCTTCCAAAAGTCAAACGGAGCGCAAAATGAGTGGTGAATATAAATCCATTTCCTGTCTCTTTCAGGTCTTCATCAGTCCATCTCTCTGCTTTTCTCTCCCTCTTATGATCTTCCTCCTCCGTGGCACTGCTCCATCTCCCCTTTCACCTGCTGTCACACACATACTGTGATTATTTTCTGCAACCATTGTTCTGTCCCTTTCTCTTTCTCCTTTTCTCTTTTAATCAGCCTATCCGTCATTCTCCTTATCTTCTTTTTAACTGTCTGTGCCATCACTCTCAGCAGCACAGAGAGAGAGAGAGGGGGGCTTTTATGAAAAGGTATCAGAGTCAGACGGACAGACAACTCACCAGCCAAGGCTGAAGTGAAAGAGACTGAGAGTCATTAGGGATGGCTGCAGGGATTAAGGTATAAATAATCCTCATGTCAATCAGACACAATATTGTGATCCAGTGCAACAACCTCAGCAGACCTGGCTGGATCGCTGGGCAGCATGCCAACATTAAACAGTGGCTTAACCAATAAATTACACTAGATAGTCCGCAAAAGGGCTCCTGGCTAGCAGGTCTGCTACATGAGGCCTGCTATCAGTAAATGTTAAGTAGCTGCGCGGCAGAGTATTATGGCTGAGAGCACAGCTGGGGAGAGGTCATTCGACAACAAAGGCTTGTGTGTCTGTTATATCAGACAACATATTGGCAGAAGGGTTATCCAGTCTATCATGGCCTTCATGAGTCTGTACACTGATGCTTTTCATATTGTAGTTATTAAACAGGCTCTTCACAGAGGTGGTTATTGAAAGACAAGAATACACACCGTAACCTGAAGACCTGTGCTCACACACACAACTATTTCAACTAGCGAAAAATGTTTTAAAGGTTATTTGACGGCCTAGATAAACATAAAGGTTGTTTTTATGTTTAACTGTTTACTGATGTTTTTCTGCCACTTGTGTGCAGGATACCAACTTTTCAACATGATACAAATATATTAGCAGCTTTTAAGTTGTGATGGTGAATGTTCTAACTAACAGTGAGCTATACATCCAGCAGATACTGATTAGCATTTACTTGAAGTTGTGTTTTTTGGTTTCTGATGAATATTTCTACAAATTCACTCCTTTAGATCTGTAATAGTCACCTCAGGGGTGATATAAGGCCCCCCCCTAAGGGCTGATAGATAGCACTTGGGATGCAGGCCTTGTCGCTGGTGTCAAGGATTTGTGCTTTGTGTGACAACCTGACGCAATAAAACATTGGCAATGAAGAAATCCAGCTAGCAATTAGCACAGAAACCACAGCAGCCAGAATGGAGAGTTTCTGCTAAGTATGTAAGATTTTAATATTGTATTGTTTTGCTGATTGCCGCAGCTGGTAGCTATGGAAACCAGGCATGTGAAGAGCTATTCACTGTTTTTTTTTAAATGATTAATGTTTGAGACATAGTTAAGATAGCACTTTTTCACACAAAAGGAAAATAGGAATAGAGAACAAAGGAGGGAAAAATGCTGTTTTATAAAATACCTGTGTAGATGTGGAAGAAGTCTGAGTTAGATTTTGGACATTGCAGCGCTGTAATTTATGATGCCCCTGTCATGTGTTTGGGAGGCAGAGCAATGAGGCCTTTATGTCTGCCATGTTGGCTTTATTGCATTTGAATTTAAGTGACTAATCCCCTGCCAGCTGGGATGGCAGACAGGCAGCACAGGCCACCAGAGGATTCACTTCCTAAACTTTGATTTCTTTCAGGTAAAGTTCTGCAAGTTTACCGGTCTGCCAAGGGCAAACACCCTCGCTATTACTATTACCTCCATCATCCTTCTGTTCCTGTCATTTCTCTGAAGTTCTCTATTTTAAAATGTATTCCATTATGTGACACGCAAACCTGAGTCAGTCAGTCATGTTTGTAAGAGCGCTTTACTGTATTATGGTAGCAGGCCGACACTGACAGCAACGTTGCCTTTGCAGTACCTGAGAAAAGCAGGATTAAAACAAACCAAAAATAAAAAATAATGAATATAATTTGGCTGCAGATGCATTACAGTCATGCAAACTCAAACTGACTGTTGTGGGCTTCACAGTTGATGTTTTATCATGGCCTAAATCCATGTTGTAAGTCATCTGTCATTTTAATCTTTCGATCTAATCTGTTTTTTTAAATTTGCTTTTAAAAGGAAGGAAGGGAGGGAGAGAGAAAAGAGCGTCTCATGCACAATGACTTTGACTTACTGTTACTTTGTTTGTGTGAAGAGAGAAAAGGATTTCTTCAGATTAAAACAACAAATATCCTAAACATAAAACCTGTGAGACTACACGTCAACAAAAGCGATTTCAAACACTGAGGTTGCAGTTTTCAGACATCACATTCTTTGAGCGCGTTCCAAAAAAATAATTTTCAGCCTCTCCGTCAGTGTTCCCATTATGGGCTTTCATTAAAATGATCTCTCTCCAGAAACGTACTGCAAATGACGCTTTTCTACACAGAAGTAACAGAGCATACAATGATGGATTATCAGACCAAGAGTATTATGTCCATACTATTATGCAAAGCTAGTCGTGACTGACAGTGTAATGGGAATGGCAAATTAGTTACAGATTGGCTGTCTAGTGTCAAAGCTAAGGAAAGCAATATCAGTTTTCATAAAATAGTGCTTGTGGTAGTTTAAGCAGGGCAAACGGTCATTCAGTGTCATTAAGCACTTATCCCAGATCAGTGTCCCTGAGGCCTTGACTCCATACAGGAAACTTTACTGTCTGCAGTTCCCTGGTCATAGCATGAGAAGATATACGCTGAGCACTAAGCCTATGTGTACTTTTTATTAGATGTAGTCATAAAAAACATTTTTTTTAAATAAAAAAGAAAATTATTTCCTTTAAAAACAGTACAGATATTCAGTGTAAAACTAGAACATCAGTAAGTTTTTAGCAAGTTATCCAAAATCACATGTTTACATGAGACAAGGTTTTCTAGAGAATGCAGAAATTATGAATCTTGATCATTAGGAAAAGTAAAGATCATGGTTTGGGCTGAACAAAGTGCTTTGACCAAAACATCACGTTGAAAAGTCCTAAACTTGTTTTAAGGAACAATTAAATTTTTAAAGCTTGTTGCTGATGATCCCCTTTTTTAAAGGGGTATTTTTTCATTCTTGTATAAGACTAGTCTGTAACAGCAAACATCCCCTGTTCATCTTTACAAAGTTGCTGAAGCTCTCTAAAGTTTTATAGGGACTGTGGATGAGGAGGAAAATTGAAGTCCAAGGGGGGTAAATACTTTTTATAGAGATTATATGGCTCACTTTTCAAAATCGTTCTCAACTTTTTCACTCATGTTGTACTGAGTTTTACACTCACTTCTGCTCCTGTATTGAGAATTTGACACACAGTTGCCTTGTTAACTGCCTCCTGTCTAAGGATGAAAGCCATACTGAAACTATTAATACCTCTGTGTCTGTGTCTTTGTCCTCTTTCCCTCCATCAGTCCCGTTCTCTCCATCTTCACCTGTCCTCCTGTGTGTTTTCTTGCACCTCTGACTTTGTTGAGACAATGCCGCAGT
Organism: Acanthurus lineatus; assembly: GCA_029814665.1. Taxonomy (NCBI): domain Eukaryota; kingdom Metazoa; phylum Chordata; class Actinopteri; order Acanthuriformes; family Acanthuridae; genus Acanthurus; species Acanthurus lineatus. The sequence goes on from JAPZDV010000008.1 coordinate 5,047,154, forward strand.
CGTGTCAACATGGTCAATTTTACAAAAACGTCACCAGTAAAATCCAAATGCCCTTCATCAGCAAGCTCTTAAAAAAAATCAATTCATTTGTTAATTAATCAAACAAGCGCATTATGCACATGGACATTGATCCACACACACTCTGTATTACCTCCCTTCAAGCCCCCCACCCACACATACACCCCTTTTTGCTCCCCCAGTCTCCTCTGTGGATCTTGATATGAAAGGGTCTTTCGTTCAATTCTAATTTAATCTCCGATCTCTTTTTCAGCATCGATCTTCATACACCCTGTGCGGCACAAAGTGATATTGAGAGGGGGACTGATATGGAGATGGACATTGATTTGGAATAAAGAAAAAAAAACTGAAGAGGGTAGATGTGTCAAAGTGCTTGGAAAAAAAAGGTGTTGAGAGAGGAGTAGAAAGCCGAGTGACAGAGGGAGGGTGAAAGATGCAGCGCTGATTAGATCAACTTGTGCTGATGTTATGACGCTACCTGCTCCTCCCTGTTTCCTCTTCAGTTGAGAGAACTTCATCGGGAGAAAGTTAAGTGAATTATGCAGTGGCCTTGCATGTATGGTTGACAGGTTTTTCTGCCTGCTGGTTGGGATTTCTGCTCTGGAACCTCTGAACACTAGCCTGAGGTGCAGCAGCGTTTGTACAGCAGGTCGTCTTGCCTGGGATTTGGTTAAACTTTGTGTCTGTGTGCAGGGTTAAGATGTAAAAGCCCGCAAACAGGGTTGGCTGCTGCCTGCTTCTCTGAAAGTGATGATGTGTAGAACAAAGCGGCCTTGTTACATTTTCAACTCGCAAAGCTTCTTTTGTCACTGAGTCGTCATATCCTAACAGACATCCATACAAAAGCTCGAACAGCAAAATCAACAAACACAGGTATTAAGGGTGCCTCTGCCCACAGACTTGACACTGCCATTGTGTAAAAACTGAGCTTAGATGCACCCACACATTATCCACAGAAACCAACTGTCAACTGTAAGTAAGCATGAGTGGTCATAACTGACTGCATCTCTTACAGAGTTTCAACAACAACTAGTAATGACAGCTGAGAGAGAAATGTTGACAGAAAACACAAATTTTACTGCAATTTAGCTGACTCAATGGAGGTCAGTAAATCCAAAAAACAGCAGCTGCCTCACATTGAGTGCTATAGGATGATTACACTGCTGCTCAGCCTGGTCGCAATCAGGAAGTGGACGACCCGGTTTTAAAAAAAAGGCAAAAGACGCTAAGACTATATGTGTTTTAATGGTGATATATATGTAGTCAAAAGGTCATCTGACACGCAAAGGATCAGATTCATCTGCATGCTAATGTAATCTCTTTAAGGTCAAGGTCTTTAAAAGACATGACGAGTGGAAAGCACAGTTTCAACCAAAACCTCCACATGTACAGAAATCATTTTAACAATGACATCATTGTGATGACAGCGTTAATGTTTTTAGCTGAGAAACATCACATGCAGATATCCTGGATGGATGATACAAGACTTTCACAATATATTTTCGTTGGACAGTGTGAACAGATCCATGGAGAAGGTGGTACGTGGGACCATGCAGTGTCTTTAAGCGTTGCTCTCTGAACAGGGTGATAAGTGCAGAACAGAGCAGTAAAAAATTTTTTTAAAGGTCCATGTTGCAGATTTTTATTCATTGGCATTACTTTGTGTTTTTAGACTCCCTTCAAAACAGTTGGATGGTTTTGAACCACACTGGTGAATATCACCCAGTGCTGTTACAGAGCTGCCAGATTCCTGCTTTCTAGTTTTCACTTTGTCGCTCATGCTTTTCCTTCATTTTGGCAGTAACCTGTAACTCAAGTCTTTATTATCCCCGCTGGCACAGCTTGCTGTTGTATTACTTTAAATAATTTAAAAAAATTAAATAAAGGGTGAGTTTTAATTTGGAACTTTTATTAACATATATTTTTTTAATTTTATGTGGCTATAAATCTGTGTGCAATACGTGAGTATTTCTGGAAAAAGATAACATTTCTCTACTGTTTTGTTGTTGTTTAGTTCTTGGTTACTCCATCGTTATTTAAATGGACCACTGGGGTTCAAGGGTGTTAATCAAACTGGTAAAAGACAGAAAATTTCCCCTACTTAAACTCATAAGTGATTGAACAAATTTACCGTTGTAATATGGAGGCACAACAATGTCAAGGTATCCCTTCAGCTCTGATGCAGGGCTCTACAGCAGAGGCGACCTTGCTCTCAGCGGTGGTCTTGGCCCGGCTGTGCTGAGGCCAGAAACCTGCTGGGCTCACTTCACCTCCTCTGCTTTTCCTTGACACATCTGAGCACAGCAGACTGAGGGAGGGAGCAAGAAAGAGAGAGAGAGAGAGAAAGAAAAGGAGAGAGGACTCTTGTCTCCCATCCACCTCCATTTTCCCCTGACTCCTGTTTATCCGTCTCCCCTCTGCCCTTCACATCTTCCAATCCCTTCCTTATTTCTCACAGTAGCCTGTTTATTTGCAGGGATTCCTGCCTTCTGCCTGTTCTTTATCTCCCACTTTCTCCCTCCTTCTCATTTTCTCCTACCCTGCAAGGAGGTCAAGAGGTAGAGGAGAGGAGGGATGGAAAGAAGGTCAGGTGGTTAGGATGAGAGAGGGAAGAAGAAGAATAACAGAATGGAACACTAAAAGAGATAGATGGTCTTTTCTTCTGCGGTGGATGTCCTTAACCTTGCTGCAGCCCTCTGTGGGCTGTTCAAGCCCACTTCCTTGACCTCAAGGTTGTTCAGTTGAGCTGTATGTGTGTGAAGATGTATTTTATGAAGCTTTGTTCATCTTGAAACTCCTCTCACTCAGTAATTACAGTAACCTCTCATTTTAGCGCTGTACGCATCTGTGAATAGATGAATGTGGGGTGTAAAAATGTCTGACTTGTGGAATCCAAAGGAGAAAACAAGAAAATGGGGTCACCTGCTCGTGTATTGACTGATTCTGAGACCTCATTAGGAAGAAGGTTGTTTTTACAGAGCTAAGATTAGAATACGAGGCGATGTATTATATGTGACAATGTTTCAATACTGTATTTTTCTCATTTGAAAGCAATGTTGGGGGGGTTGTAGCACAAAAGTTAACATTAGACGGGTAGTTGTTTGGGTTCAGTCTGACATGCTGCACATTTCTATTCCCAGCTATTGTATTTTAAAATAATTACATACTTAAAGTGTTTGGCATCCATTTTTTCTTTTGTTTGTCAGGGTTTTGGTTAGTTTTTACTTACCAAATGTTATTAAACCACGGCTCTGCTTTTGAAGAGCTACTTCATGTCTCGTATTCCAACTTCATTTTTCACTACAAACAATATTCAGTCATTTGTCTGTCTTCTGTGTTTATCTCAAAAAGTTAAGTTACATTAAAAAACACACAATTGCATTTAGTGGCATATCACAACCTTTAACCTCAATCAAAGTTGAAAAATAAAGGATATCCTAAAGCTCAGCATGGATGCTGTGGTATGTCTCTGACCTTGAAGAGATAATTTGATTTATTTAAACACGAGCATCCATTGATTCTTGAGGAAATGTGACAACACCACTGCTCCTAATCAATTATCACATACCATGATGGATTCACTTGTCAAAAAGTCCATTAGGGCCAACAGCAAACACTCTATCAGAATTCAATCAAAATCTACAGTTTTACAATAATACATTTTCTTAAATGAGTGGTTGATGGTGCAGCTCTACAATGTCGGACTAGATAGCTTTAGATAGATTTAAGGTGTATTTAAGCCTCCTTATAAGTTTAATTTTGATAAATTTGATTCCTTAAGAAGTATAAGACTTAGAACATTGTGGTTTTAACTGTTATTTTCCTTCTGATCAGCTGTTTTGTCACCGGAGCTTTGCTTTGTTAATGCGAGATTTATTGCAAGCTGTGGTCATATGTTTAAATCTTTGTCAATAGCCATAAACACAAGCCTGTATTAGTCCATTATTATGTCCCACAGCAAACAAGGTTCTGGGAACTCTTCACAATGGGAGTTATTAGAGAAGAAATCCAGACGTTCTGTCTACCAGACAGCCAAACAACCTTGTCCTCTGAAAGCCATTAAGACTTTAAGATGAGGCCATAAAAACCAACTCCAGTCAATTCTATTACTAGATGCCCCGTCCCTGTCCATCAGTCAGTCTGTCCGTCAGTTCGTCTGTCTCTCTGGCCTTCTATGGTCAGCGTTAGTATCACCGGAGGGCTTGATAATTACTGAGTTGTTATCTCAGTAAGTCCAGAATGAATTTCATCCCAATGGAAATGACCGTGTAAGTGATTTTCCACAGCTACTATGATGGGGGGGAGGAAACCCTCAGACCTCTAGGGTGCTCTGCTAATTATTTTTCAATCTGTAAAATCCATCACAGAAGTCTGACTCATGCTGCAGCGATTTCCTTGACGTTTGGAATTAAAGAAATTAATATTTTTGACTCTTGCTCCTTTAAGAATGCGCACCACGGGGGGAGGCCACTTCAAAATGATTTGATTTATTTTACGCCGAGTTCATTTGATGTGAGTTTCTGTAACAAGTTGTGTGAATGTCGCTAAGCATAGCTGTCAACAACAAACTTTAAATCAATTTCTCTATTCCAGCTGGTGATCCGATCACTTTTTCCGCAACCTCAGGGGAAATTAATATTTTTGTGCGATGTTTTAAGCCCACCGTCGCTACTGCATCACATAAACACACAGTGTCCCTTAATTATTCCTCAATATTCACTTTTGCTTTTGAAAACTCCCATTAAATATGAATGAGTCCCCTCCCTCTTCTGTTTTGACTTAACTCAGCTGAGCACCAGCTCCCCCAGTCATCAGCTTTTATGATGTTAAGCTGCCATCAATTAGATCTCATTTGATCTACTCCCTCCCCGGCTACCCAGTCTGACGGTGCTGTGTGCTGCCGGTGGCAGTGGCGGCAGGGTGGGATGCGGCCCTCAGCAACTTGCTAATTAAAGCAGTAATTAGGCCTAATCCTTGGCTTCAAAATGAGCTCCTTAGCGAGCCAGGTGCTAGACAGCAGTGGAGGACCAAATTTCCTTATTCATTCACCGGCTCTTTCTCAATTTACATACTTATGCGCTATTATGTCCTCTATGACATGTTTGATGTAATGTGTAATGGATCAAGCGTGATCCCTGATTAACATGTGAATAAGAAGGATGGGTTTTTAATTTTTTTTTTTTTCCGTAAGCACACATAACCAAAGACAGGTCATAATTAAGTTGACAAAAAGCCACAAGATCTGTGTGGAAATGATGCATCACCTGAGTTTGAGATGAGTTTCAAACAGAGTATGTGGCAGCAAAACCAGGAACACTGAGCCAAAACAAAATTATTTTTAACCCTATCCAAGTAATTTTGTGCCAAACCTTACTGGACCTTAAAACCACAATTTTTAATCAAAGCGTGTCTTTATTACAAATCCAAATAAAGTAGTTTTTTGTGCCTGAAACTCAACCAGACCTTTTTATGAATTTAAATTGTATATTTAATGAAAATTCAATCATGTAAATTTTAAAACTGTAAACTTGCGTTAGTTAATTTTAAATTTTGGTGTGAAACAGGTAAAGAAACATATAATCAACACATGTGTGCTCTGTGGAAATGTACAATTTGAACCTTAATTTCTACTGTTTGGTTCGGTATACGGAGCCAGACTGGCTGTTACTTTTTAAAAAAGCTACTTCTTTTACTGATTTGTCTATGACATTGAACTCTTTATATATTTTTGAGGAGAATATTGACTCAAATAAAGATATAGTTTGAGACAGTTTAACTTAAAAAAAAGCAAAAAGGAGATCGCAGTATTTTTTGAGCGGCAGAGGAACATCAGCACTTGTTAGTGCTTGTAAAACTTACTTACAACTTACTGTGATTGCTCAGATGAATGCATGAATGTACAATCAACTTATCTGACTTCAGCAGCTTGACAGTTTTGTGATGACGGTGTAACATTTTAGTAAGTAAATTATTTAAAACTGATGGTCTTCTGTCCACAAATACGGTAACTACATAGTCATTCAATCAGATGAAAGCTGCTCAAACAATGATAATATGTAAAAAAATCATGACTAATAGAAGTCTAGTAGCTTTTACCAAATATCCCCTATTCTTTCTGCAATCTACATCACTAAATATTAGGAAGAATAAACACACCTCTGACACACAAGCATATTTTACTGCATGTAAATGTGTTCTGTATGGTAATAAATAAGCACACTGTGAGCGAGCTGCCTGTGTACATAACTGCACTTCCATCTGTTAGCTTTAAGTGGAAGAGGGAGCGAGGATAGTAGCTTGAGATATGGGCACAGATGGTCTGTTCTTTCTGATAATGTTTCGCAGTTGGAGCCATCAGTGGAGAGAATGTGTGAATTTAAAAATCCCAGTTGAATAATAATAAACTCACAGTACAACTCTGCAGGTTTCTCAGCTTTGATCTGTAGAGTAGAACCGGCCAAGTGAGAGAGAGAGAATGAGATGAAGAGGAAGAAACAAAGAGAGATGGGGAATTGGAATAGCGTGAAATGTGTGTAGGAGGCATTTTGTATTAATATCTTGTAATGGAAACAAAGGATAAAGTTGGCAAAGAAAAGAAATGCAATGATAGCACAAGAAAAGTCCTGTGTTCATTTATCTCTGCAGGGTAAAAAAAAAAAAAAAGGTAAACATGAAAGTAAGATTTGTAGTTTGTAAGAAAGAGAGATAACGTGAAAAGAACCATGTGATTTCCTGAAGGAGAGATGTTGTTAGACAGGAGGCAAGGCAGACAGGAGGAGATAGGTTAAAGAGATTAGTAGTAAGAGGCGAGCAGGAGGTGAACAGATAGAGGAGGGATTACAGGAATCCCCTGACCTCGCCAGGCAGCCATTAGAGCAAAACTAATTACCAGCCAATGACCCTGGAGATAGAAGTCGGTGCCCTGCCATACCACAGTCCACACCCACAATCTCACAAGTGCCCTTCTCTCCTAGCAAGTGTGTGTGCATACTTAGTTTTCTGCTCTGTGTCTGGCCCCCCAGACCCAATCCATATGATATATGGATGTATGGGAGCAAAGGGAAATGGCTAATCACCTTCTAGAAACGACAGAGAGAGAGAGAGAGAGAGAGAGAGAGAGAGAGAAAAGAACCTTCATGGGACGTTTACTGGACCTCCCCTCCTCTGCTCTGTTATATAGAGCCGGCTACATGCCTTCTGCATTTTGCCACTTCTTTCTCTCTTTGATATGTTCTGTAAAACACATAAAAAATCTTTTATGTGCATGTATGTCTGAAATAAATACAGAAGTTAACCATTTTTAACAACATGTGTGGTCTGGCTGCAATATGAGCAAAACACAACTTTTGTTTATGACCAAATACTTACAAAAACTACAGCAACAACTTTCCCATCAGCCTCTGTTGGACTTTAATTTTAGGACCCATTGTGTTTTATCAAATGTTATCATGTTATCATCAGCTTGTTAAAACTGTAACATTATAATATATAATTTAATATATATAGAATAACATTTACTACCTTTTTTATGTTTACGTCATCAGAAATCTTAGCATGACAATTTTTGGACCTTTTATCTAACTTTGCATTTATTACCTAACAAAGCTGCCAGAGTAGCCGCAGACTATAAACTGTGTTTCTTTTTTGATAAATTAACCATTTGAAAATGCAAGATTAGATTTCATTTCAGCCGTTCTTCAGTGTACACAGGGCTGAAATTACATGGAAAATGTGCAATAGGACACATATAGAAGGTAGAGTCACAGGTCAAAATGCAAGCAGTAAAGCTTATCTCATGAATTTTTATGTATCAGAGAGCTATTTGGGTTTTTAATGGGTGGTGGGGGAATATCAGAGGGAGAAATGTTTTTGCAGCAAGGTTTCTCTGGAAAGCAGATGCAAAGACTGACTCTGTGTTTGTGGACCTTTTGCATTCAGCAGAGGCTTTCAATGTAATCAATATTTGATAAAGCCAGAGTGAGAGACATAAAAAGGTGTGGCACACCTCCAGCCATTACTGTGTTAGATGTCAGAGCCCCTTTTTATCACAAGGCCTGTTTGCCTGCTACAATAGTTTGCCTAAGAGCTTAGAGGAGAGTCACACAGGTACTGTAGGTCAGATATATTGTCAGACAGAAAGACTCTGCTCACACACACGTATAAACTTGTACACAGATATACACAAAGCACAGTCTGTCGAAGAAATAAGGGCCAACACTCGACATGTCTTCTCAAAGTCTGGGCCTCAGTCAAAAGTCTTTAATCTGACTGTGTCTCTCATCAATTAGAGCAGACCGCAGATTGTCTAAAGATGTCCGCTGGGAACTCAGATCCATTACTTCTGAGACGCTGCTGCCCTGCGGCTGACTTTGCTGTCGAGCCCCAAAGTGTGTCCATCATCATTAAGACACCACCTTCACGCATCGGCCTCAAACCCAAAACTCAGTTTCTTAGTGTGAATACAACCACCAGCAGAATGCCAGCAGGGTTGAAAGCTTATTACCCCTCTGATCTACATTCCAGTAATTCATTTGGCAAGAGAAATTATATTTTACAAGCCAATTGGATCTTTGGAAGAAGGTTAAACAATAATTTAAAAGTCTTTTTGAAAATTCTTGTAATAAAACAGATAAAATATTGGTCATTATTTTTTTTTTGGTCAGGATACCATTAAACATTTCAGTTATAAACTTTAGCTAAATGAAGCTGTCATTTTCAAGAGTTGTAATAAAAATACTAAAAAACAGTTTAAATACCATAGAGCTCACAAAAATATCACTCAAAAACATTTACAAATTATTCAATAGATGTTGAATGAGTATTTAAGATCAAGATATTTTTTCACTTGCAGAAATACTTCATCACTCAGTAGTGACAATTTAAAAAGAAATCCATTTACTGTATAAGATTGGTTTGAACATTATTATAACTGTGTAATTATTACAGTTCTTTTGTATTGTACAGACGAAATGTTCAACTGTTCAGACATTGCAGGGAATGAAATGTATTAATGTTTTTAATGGTAAAAGTGGTGCCAATATCTTTAAACATCATCAACTCTGCCACCTCTTTATCAACATACAACTGTCAAATAGCAATAAAAAACAGTTATAAATGGTGAGCTGGTGATCGATACACACAAAGATAGCTTACATTGCTGATGTCACACTCCCATCAGTTATTATAGATAGAGGAGGGGAAATATGGATTTTGTGATATCAACCTGTGGTCAAATTAAAAACTGTTGACAGTTGCAAATATTGAATGTTGTCTGCATTACTTTGAAAAGTGAAACCACACTTGTGGCCCCTTTTTTCAGCTCACCATTGCTCAAACTCTGCAGAGATGATGTAGTCTCAGTCTCTGTCTCTCTCTCCCTCTCTTTATAATCTAAAGATGTGCTGTCAGGTACTGAAATTGGGCACCAATTAATTAAACATCAATTGCTTCTCTGCAGTACTGATGTAATTTAGTTGGTAACCTACTCTAAAAAGTAATGAGCTTGGCATCCAACCTTTCTGCCACAATATATGAAGTCACACTGAAAGCATAAATTAACTCACTTTAGAGAGCTTCCACTAAAGACAGACATACTGCTCAAAACTTAACATAGAGCTGGGGTTGTATTATTGCCTTAGACGTACAGTTTTCTTGTCTTTACTGTTTTTGCTTTTTGTTTGATGCTCCAATGCTAATTTAGACTTCTCCATGTCCAGAAAGGCCAAGACAGAAGTATTAAGAGATTATTTCTGTGACATTTTTATAGATTTGTTTTTGTTGTATTGTGTTTAAAAAGATAAATTATCTGGTTTGAAAGTACAGGTCTGTGCCGAAATCATCCGATAGAGAAGTTGTAATAATTACCAGATTAGGGTTTGCTGTACCGCACTGATTCCACTTGGCCTTGTTTCTTTGGAGTGTAAGGAACCGTGGTGCACAAATATGCCATTTAGCCATTTTTCTTTGGCAAATTAAGGTTTGTTTGTTTGTTGGAAAGACAGCAGATATGAAAAGACAACAAAAATAACAAGCAAACGAGGAGGGTGAATTGGAATATGATGTTTCTAATTAAACGTTAATCTATTCCCTGCTCGCATGCTGTTTCAACTTATGTAACCACCGCTATCAAGCAATTAAAAGATAACCTTGCATTGGGAGGTCAATATTTTCCCGCTTATTCACAAATAAAATACACTCAAATAAAAAAATACAAACCATAAAAGTGCATGCAGAGGCTACAGCACTCCAAGTTTTATCTACAGAGCTGTAGACTGAAAAAAATATGTCCTATAGTCAAAGGTTTTCCTGGTCTAAATCCTGGAGAGACCAGTTGAAAGCAGTTTTAGTGCATAATAATGAATTATTTAAGTCAACAGTACGTGAGCCTTTTTTGTGAGGTGTTAAACAGTATGAAGCATCTCATTAAACACATATTTATTTCTGAACTTGACCTGGACATATGATCACAAATCTGAGGCTCAACGCTGTTTTTTTGTTTTTTTTTTATGGAAACTTTTTACAGTGCAGGACCTGAATGACAAATGTTGAGTCTCATCCTGGGACCAAAGCTCATTAAAACATATTACTGCTCCTGTCATGTGGGACCCACAGGCATTAAGCCTTTGGCCCATTTTGGGTATGCATAGTTAAAGAAATCATGACTCATGTTGTGACAACCTAGTAATCTTAATTACAGCATAGCTTTCTGTGTGTGTGCATGTGTGTATATGTGTGTGTGTGTGTATTTGGTATACATGTATTTACTTACATCAATGCCTCTGTGTTTTGTGAGCAGATGCAAATAAACTAACTGACATGTTTCATTTAAAGCACAGAACTCACTGATATGTGTGCGTGTGCATGTGTGTGTGTTTCTGTGTAAGTGTGTGTGAGAGGGAGACATGCTACCTTTATAAAAAAATGCTCTTCTCAGGGTCATGTGTTTACTGAACAGCAGCTATTAGATCTGCAAAGTGAACATAAGTTTTCCGAAGCAGATGAAAAGAACATTGAGCAACGATTTATGATGAGGAAGAAGAAACTATTTGTCCAGCGTCGGCCTGGCTGAAACATTACAGCATTGCCACCAGTAAAATTGCTTTTATAACAAAGTGGCACAACAAGTAATAAACAATAAAAGGAAGAGCATATACAACTTTAGATAAAAACTTCATATCAAGATATTACTTAATAATTTTACCAATTTTCCCCCTGGGATTGCAGCCACACAAACTCTCATATAGTTTATTTGTTTTTCTACTGGAAGTCACTTTGAACACATTTTGATAAAATGAGTTAAAATTCTCATCATTGGCAGCTCTGATGTTGGGATGCTCGTCACAGTCACATCTCATCTCTGTCAAAATGTCACCTCGTGGAGGAAGAATGTGAACCTGAGTGATATTTCATTTTCAGCTCTCTGTGCTGCATCCGATGCCTTTAAGGATGTGGAAACTAAAACTGGAAAAAAATGAAGTTTTAGCCGACCAGTTTGACTTGCAGAGAGGCAAGAGAAGGTTTGTGTTGTTATTCTGCAGCAGTGTGGTGTTGGCTAGGGATGATTTAATCAAGGTAACCACAATGGATCATTTTGCATAATGGTGCATCACTTTTGAAACCGGAGCCTGCAGATGGAACACACATATGTGTCCTGCTGCCTTCAGGGAAAGATGAGGATTTTCATAGTTCAAGAGATACTGGTAAAAGCGCCCATTAAGCCCTCAAACTCAAAGCTTTTTTTTTTTTTATTATTCCCTTTGTTTGCCGGCTTATGGAACAGTCACTGCACATCTTAGCCAAACACAACATGTTTTATCTTTTCAGGATGAGGTAAATATAATGATGGCTATAGCTAGTAGCTTTTTAAAAATGTATTTGATGGCAGAAATTCAGTTGACAAAATAATGATGTATGATTTTGATATATTTTGGGGGGTTTGTACTTAAAATCTGATCCATTGCAAGCTGTGAAGTATGATACACTATTGTTGTTCTCTTTGCTTATGCACAATGTAAAAGCAAGTGAACCATACTAAATGAATAACCATCTGAAAAGTCATGTGACGAAGCATTCAGACTCAACAGCAGGAAAATCTAAGGTGTTTGCTGTATTTTTAAAATGATATTAATTACAGTAACGTTGGCTTGTCAGTCATGTGTGGCTGTGGGGTTTGACATAAGGATTGCAATCCAATTATTTCCAAAAAATAACACATCTGTTCATATTTATCTGAACACTAGAGAGACTGCTTATGGTGGAAAGAGAAAGTTTCTGTGGTCAGTAACACGTCTTGGCTGTCTGGTGGTTCGACTCAAAAGCTCAGTTCACATTCATTTTTCCACAGTGTTAGTATGTTTACTCAGCAGCTACTTTATCACACAGAATTTAGAATTTAATTGCTATAAAATCTACTTTTATGATGCCTAAAATGTTCAGTTTTTGTTGGCAGTAGAGGCACAGATTAGAGTATACGTTTTTGCGTTTAGGTTAGTGGTAATGTTTCACTGGGCTACATTATATTCCAGTGTTTCTAACATTCTGCCCCCCCAATGTTTGTAAAAAAGAAAAAAGAAAAAGTTTCAAACACCTCTGACCATAATGCCTTCCAGTAGTACAACATCTGTTACTGTGACCTTAATAATAAGCTCGTAAATTTACAGATTTCTAGCAAAACAACATCAGAATATCTTAAACTTGGTGAAGATAGAATTTAAGGCAGAGCTGATAAACTCAATAGATCGTGTGGTTGAATCTAATAAAACGCCCACTTAATAGTTAATTGAGTTAAATTACACCATCTAGATTTTTAGTTTGTGCTTGTTGATTAAATCACCAAACTATCAAGGCAGTGACTTTGCAGAACGATCCTTCGATGTTTATTCATGGGATGTTTCATGCTTCATCTCATCTGCATGGATCTCCCATTTATTGCATCTTGTGCTTAAAATTCGTAACCAAAATAGAATACATTTCAAGGTCAGAAAAAAAAATACCAATGTGAAGCGATGCTGTTTGTGATGGTCTTCCCTCTAGGGCCCCCTTTTCCCTCTTTCTGATAAACTATCCTCTCTATCATTGATTTGTCTTAATTTGCTTGTCTCCCTCTCCTTGATTTACTCCTCTGTCTGCAGCTCTCCTTCCCAAACTTCTCAGCTCACTCCATCTTTATCTCTATATTTATTTCTCTCTTCATCCCCCCCCCCCCGACTCATTCTTTTGCTCTCCAACTTTAGCTTCAACATTTCTCTGCCTCTCATTTTTCCCTTCCTCTCTCCTGGTGTTATCCGCTCGTCTCCCCTGATGCAGCAAAATTAATTAGAACTCATCCCATTATCTCAGACCTTGCCTATGCCGGAGCAAGCTGAGGTGTGTGCGTGTGTGAAGGTGTAGGTGTATGTGTATGTCAGCTCTGCAAGAGATGCTGTAAGGACGCCGTGTACCACACTGAGCTTGCCTCCCTCCCCCCCCTCAGGCATTGACAGCCCAGTGGGACAAACAGCAATGAGACTGGAGAGAGATTTGTATTATGATGAGAAGAGCACGAAGGCAGGAGGAAAGAAGAAGAAAGTAGAAAAGGTGTAAAATGGAAGGAAGGTAGAAGAAGAGTGAGTGTTGATGAATGGAGGACGGCACGGTGGCTCAGTAACAAAGCTTCGGGTTACTCTGGCTCCCTCCCACAGTCCAAAGACATACAGGTTTGGTTAATTGGCTACTCTGAATGGCTCATAGGTGTTGTGTAGGTGATGTGAGCATGAACCTCTCCAGGCTTTGCCCCGTGCTCGCTTAATGTCAGCCGGTATTGACTCGAGTCTCCTGCGACCTTGCAAAGGATAAGTGGTTAAAGAAGTAGGTAGTTATTATAAAGTCAAACTTCATCAACAGAAAACGCAAAAAAGAGAAAGACGTAAGAGTGTTTACAGTGACAGGTGGCTTCTGGCTAGCAAAGTGAAAGGGACAAAAATGTAGCTTGTTATGGAGGTTTGGGGGCAAAAAGACAAAAAAGGGCAGTAGACAAAAAAATAATGGAAAAAAAAGAAGAAGAAAGAGTTAAAACAGGACAGGGAGTGAAGGAAAGAGGGCTGAAAAAATTCTTTTGTTTGTAGATAAATGATGCATTATGTCTGGTGGAGCTTTCAAAGTTGTGTATATCTGCTCCTCTGCGAGCCGCTGTGTGCTGTTGTTACCCAGAGATCCCTTGTCTTTTTCCTTGTACAAAGTATGTTTTAGTCAAAAATGTGTGTGTGTGTGTGTGTTTGTGTACAGACTATGACCTTAGACAAAGTTAGATGACAAAGGCTGATAATAATCCAAATGAGGCAATCATGGAAGAAGTTCTGGATGGTTGCAAAGTTGAAAAAGAAGAGGAAAGGGCATTGCAGTTAAGTGGGGATGAAAACAAATACAGTGTCCTATGACGGAAAATCTGGTCAAGCTTTTTATCTTCTACGTTCTAATTTGTTTGCCGAAAAAGAGAGGACAGAGGGAAACGGTATAAGAGAGATGAGCATCGGGCTGCGTAATGAGAACAACACATCATCATCAGCTCACCTCACATCGCTTCCCTCTGCCACCTGAGGACACGACACACACACGCACACTCGTGAAACGCCATCTGTTCGGCTGCCTGATGTCAACTCTCTGCTTTTGGTCCACCCTTGAGTACATACACACACACACACACACACACTGAGACACACATCCTGCTAACCCTTGGTTTGGTGTGAACCCTCACCCAGCTCATTGACAGTTGGTGTTCGCCTATTAAAGGTGGAAAAGGTGGCTTACCCTGTTGCAACGTTGATTGCTGCCAAACTCCGCAGTGAAAAGCAGTGAAAACGTGATCCTGCTGCTTTATTACGTCTGTGTTCACTTGCATTTGGTTATTTAACCAGTTACTAAAGAACCTGCAAGCTGCCTGAATATCCTATCATATGCTGTTTAAGACATTCAGTTTATTCAAAATCTGGAAAACTAATTTGTAACTTAGAAAACAAAAACTTTGTACTTTGTAAATCATACATTTTTTTTGTTTTTCTGTCTTCTTGGCCCCTCATTTTTTATATTTAGATACAAAGTGGTGGAATAGGGAGTAGGATATCATTATCTCATTTGTATTGTTTGTTTTTTTCCTCCTGGTTTTGTTCATTTCCTCTTTGAAAAAATAGAAACAGTCTCATTAGTTACAGTGGTGCTTTGAGACACGTATGCTAACATGCTTGTATTACGAACTGTTGTTATGTTCACCATTTCAGCATGTTAGCACTGTAACATTTGGTAATTATGTGTAGCAAAAAACATAAAGCACAGCTGAGACTGATTTGAATGTTGTAAACTAAAGTACTGGACAAATTAAAGTTTTGATCTGATGATGTTGTTTGATTAAAAGTATAGAAATCTTAGAATTCTTGCTGAATTCCTTCCAAATTGATGACAAGTAGCTGAGGGAAGCACACAAACTCATTTCTGCATTAGTTTTTAATTCTGTTTGTTAATAAATGCATAAATCTAACACCAGAGTTTTGATCACCTCCTCCTCTTTAGCTCTCAGCTCACAATGATGTACACATCAGCCACTGTGAGATGTGTATATGTGTGTGTGTGTATGTGTGTCGGTGGAGGTGGTGGCTATACTTCAAGGACACAAAGTCAGTCGACACCCGTCAGACAGTCTGAGAGATACAGCAAGGTTAATGGCGGATTCGTCTCTTCTTTGAAGTTCTCTCCATTCAGTTCACACAAAGAATCGGCTCTCAGATGAAAGTATAGTTGAGCTCGAGAGGAATGTGGAAAGTGAAGTTGACAGGCGCTGGGGATCTTTGATGGAGACATCCATCTGACAGGGTCATAGTTCCTCCTCCCTTATTTCCATCTGCGGCCTGTCACTCACGCCTTTATTTCCCGTCCGCCTGTTTACCTGCCTCACCTGTCCGCAGGTCACTTTCTCTGCCGTACAAATTTCATGACAGACTGCACAATGAAAGATAATAAGTTTGTTGTGTGGTTTCCTCCCCACCCCCCCAACATAAACATGCACATGCACGTGCACGCCTGTCTGTCTTTTTAGCCTGTCTGTCTACGAGTCTATCATCCTGTTTAACTCTCTGCAATGGCCGGCCCGATTTCACTGCCAGCTGACCTTTTGTGCCAAAGAGAAACATTACACAGCTGCTCCCTGCCATGCTGGCAGACATCACCCACGCTCAGGTTTTTAATTTCTCTGCTAGCTACTGTGGGCATCAGAGTGCAAATTTGTTTGTTTGCGTATGAGTGACGGAGAGAAACCATGTGGTAGTTTTTCAGGCCAGCAAAAAAAATTCTGCCAACCACCCACCAGGTGCTAACTGGCTCAAATCAAAACTAAAAAATCCATTTAAACATGCATGTATTCTGTCAAATTGAAGAATTGCACACAAATATGACATTAATATGACGCTCATAGTTATTGCTGCAACGAGGATCCAGTATTTCATCCAGTTCTTGTCACATGAAGTGCAGCAGACTGTTGCCAAACTACATCTGAACTTCTGAACAGCATCAAACAGATGACGGACAGCTAGCAGGAAAACATATATTTGCATATTTTTTCAAGTATTAATAATTCAGTTATAAATAACTTTTAATTTTCTGCTGAGGGAGAGTGCATGGGAGCTTCTTTTAATTTCCACTTTCAAGCCAACATGAACAAGAAATCCTAGAAGTGCTCAAAAAAAAAATGCTAATTTAATCATCTACCATCTTCATGACAACTGGGCAAAATTAATTTTTGCTGAGAAGATCATGTTTTATGATTAAAAGCTCCAGAAATGCTGTTAAATGCTACCTGTGGCTGATATATTTGCACATGTGTTTTTAATTTTAGAAGTCCCACCTTGATTCTGTTTTGAACAAAGATTCAAAGTGTCTGCAGAAAGATTTATTAGGCTACCACAAGTGGATGTAAAGTTTCATTCAAAGTAATAATTGTGGCTTTGCAGAGGACTTCTTCAACGACTTTGAAAAAAAATCTATTGAATTTAGCTTCTCAGTTCCTATTGTTTTCTGTCTCTCTGGATTCATGAGAAGAGAAGCAGGTGTAGTTGGTTTTTCATTAATACACTGTGTGCAGGAGTGCAATTAACTGGCTGACAGACACACACACACAGACACACATGCACACACTCACGTAGCAGCTGTTACTCCAGCTTCTGCATTTAATTGTGTGATGATGTGTGTGAGGTAAACTGTAAGTATTTTGCCTTACATTTGCATGTTATAAGTGCTGTTTTTAAAAGTGTGTGTGTGTGTTTGTTTTGGGTTGGATTGAGTTATTTACAGACAGTGAAAAGAAGTGGAGGTTTACATTGGGTGGAGGTGAGGAAAAGATGAGAAGGTAGAAAAATGGGAAGACAGAAGAGGAGGAGAGAGTCAAGCAAGATAGAAATAAGAAGAGGAAATGAAAAGATTGATGGAAAAAATAGAATAAACGTACTTAAAAATGATAAGGAGACAGTTCAGGACAGAAACATAAGGGCGAGACAAGAGGAGCGAGAGGGAATAAGTGATGGAAGGATGAAGGATGCATCACAGTAAACAAACAGAGGTGGAAGTGAAGGGAACAGGGGCCACAAGGGAAGGAAGGAGGGATAGTCAAGGAGAAAAAAAAAACAGGCTAGAGGGAGAGATAGTGAGCTCCCACAGCAGGTAAACACAGAGATGGATAGAAGGGGAGGAGAAGTGATAGTAAACCTCCTCCAGTAGGACTCAAAAGTTATAATGAGAGACAGTTGAGAAAGGAAGCCAGAGACGCTGTTGAGGGATGAAAAGAACAATAAAAGATAGCAGCCCTGTCTCTCTCTCTCTCTCTCTCTTTCTGTCTGGCTAACTATGTCGGCTCCTTAAGGACCAAAAGTTAGGCACCTTGGCGTAAACACATTTAATGAGGGATGATGGAGAAGAGAGAGATGGAAGGAGTGGATGAATAAGAGATGGATGGAGAAGCAAAGAAAAAGACATGCTGTTTTGTGTCACATCCTTTCACTTTTCACTCTCGCTTTCTCTCTGTTTTTCTTTTTGTCGCACTTTCTCAGTGTCACTTGCTCTTTTTTTTTCGTATCTTTCTACCTCTCAACCGGTGGCTGGTGGGTGGTGTTCGTGGATGGAGGAGTGGGGTTGGCAGCCCTGTGGTGCTGACAGCTCCTGATAGAGCTGTTCTAATGGGAGCAGATGATGATTGACGGCCACGCAGCGAGCTGACGGCACATAAAGGTCACATTAGCTCCCACTGCGATAAATAGAGGAAAAGATGGAAAGAGGCAGCGAGAGAGTGAGAGAAGGCAGGTGGATGAGAGAGAGAGAAGCTGAGAGAGAGTAAAGACAGACAGTCAGGCACACAGACGAAATGTCAGAAAGGCTGGGAAGATGGGGAGGGGGAAATAAAAATAGAAAGGCCAAACAGAGGTAGAGAGAAAAAAGAGAGCGTAAAACGAGTCAGAAAAGTCCGCCAGCGCAGGCAGACAAAAAGATTCAAAACAAAGAGCGAGACAGAGAACTTTTCTCTGTTTTCTTCTGCCTTCAAAGAGCGTCTGTTCCTCATATACACATTACATGATCAAATAAATATGATTAAATGATACTTTCACTCCTGGATTTCTGCATTTTCTTCAGGCTACTGCTTTTCTTTAATGCATTTTCAAGCATTACACTGTTATGCCAAGCTTTTTCACACCTCTTTAGAATAAAAGATTAAAAATAATCTTTGTCATTGCCTCCTTAATGGCTTTTAAATTAACATTTGACTAACTTTTGCCAGTAATATCAAATAAAGAAGACTGATTCATGCAGGTTATGGCCTAAAATTGTGTAAGCTTGGACCATTTTTGGACTATTTGGCTCGTTGAGTTGTTTATCACTCAACAGTGCTGGAGCAAAGTGTTTTGTGAATACTGTATTGACAGAAGAGGTGAAAGGCTCACACACCCACAGTCTACCACCACAGGTGTTTTCACTGACTGTATTCTTCCTAATTAGACCTTTTTCTCTGAGCTGTGTGGGAGCAGACAAACCAGAACTTGACTGGCATCTCCTTTCATCTCCTCTTAGTTTTATTGCACCTGTTAGTTTGGGACCTCTCACGCCCTCATCAGTCTTATTAGTATGTGTGCAGGAGGTCTTATCAGGCAGAATAAGACCAAAATCAGCCGCTGTGTGAATATTTTTTGTTGTTCTCAGTGACATTATGTGTTTTTTGTACCTTGATCTCAGTAATAAGTGGTTTCTGAATGGAAATCCTGAGAAACAAGGTCTTTTTCGAGGCTGTTTGAGCTCTTAATAACTATAATTCTGTAAATTAAAAAGCACTAAAAGTGTGTTAAGAAGCAAATATCCTATTAGAAATCAACCTAGTCCTAGTAGTTACATCATTTTTGTCCCTTTTTTTCCTCGATTATTCATAATTAAGCATTGAAATTATGTTTTGGTCTTCTTGCTTCCCCTTTAAAATATTTCAGAGACTAACAAAAGAGATCTCTGTAAGACTTGTTTCTTTGAAAGTTACTTTCTGGGCACTTAAGGCTAACATAAGAGGAACAAGCTCATTTATTTATCAGTGTGCAGCACAGAGTTGTACAACAAAATGAAAATTTGTAGTCCTTTATACAATACAACGTGATAAAAAGAGCAATATGTACAACTTTTCATATGCAAAATGATGATAATGATGATAGATTATAATGATGGTATTGTCGACATCTTTTAATTAAAATCAAATTTGAATCATTTGAGAAGCAAGCATCACTGATGTTGAACACAGAGTCCACCTCCCCTCCTCCCGCTGGAGTCCTGAGCTCTGTCGTCTTGGAAAACCATCAGCCTGTTGAGTACAACAGCCTATTTCTGGATGTGGCTGAGACAGATCTCTGCAAAGCTGTGAGCACAACAGCCTTTGATTTTCTGCTGCTTGGCCAGCAAGAGTCCCATTTCATCCTTTTTTATTTTCCCTGCGACCAAACGTTAGCCAGGAGAAGTTCTGAGTCCAAACCGGACTAACGGCTCTTATTCTGGCCCTCCTCCCTCTCCTGCCAGGGTGGCCTGGCTCGGTGGTCAAACGGTGCGGTGATCGTCTCAAAGAACTGCTATCCTAATCCAAAGACTGTGCCTCCTTTTCCAGTGTTTCTCTCATCGGTCGTACATGTTTTGGCAATAAAACTGAGAAAAAAATCTGGTTAAAGTGAAAAAAAAGTAGCAGGTTTTAAAGCGCTGCCGGCTGCTGCATCTGCATGCACCGCTGTAGCAATTCAAGAGACATTGCATGCAACATTAAATAGTAACTTTGCAGAAACTCCTTGTTTTCAGCGCCTTATTCATCATGATTCGCCAACTTCAAAAACCTTTTATCATGCTGTGTTTCTATTGTAACCTTGACGTATCCATTAGCACCTACAGACACATAACCAGCTCTTTTCTCTCTGTTCTATACCTCCCCTCCCCCTCCTCTGTTCCTTTACCCTATTTTAGCTTTCTCATACATTCATACATATTGTATACACCACTTATTCCTGCTCCAAACTACATGCAGACTGACAGTCCCTCTATAGCAGGATCCTGACATTTCTGATGGGTATGGAGACACCGGTGAGAGTTTCCCTATGCTTCCTCCTCCTCCTGCTGCTCTCACCTTCCTCCCTTTTCTCCCTCTTCCCCTCATAGTCTCCCTTGTGTGCTATACAAGGTGAGAAAGAGAGACAGATGATATATGTGTGTGCATGTGTGTGTGTGTGTCTTCAGAGAGGATGGGTATGTGTGTTTGAACGCATCGCTCTCTTTCTGCAGGCTTTTTATACTAGTCTGGAGTTTTCCACCGCTCACCGTATGGCTAGTGTTGTGTCCCACCAGGCAAACACGCACACACGCACACACACACACATACACACACACACTCGACCACAAACACATACACAAGAGACCAAACATCTCATTAATGCTAGTGGGATATGTGTGTGTGTGTTCATTGTTGCATTCAGGGCAAAGAGAGATAGTAAGTGCACTTGCTGTAGTTGTTTGTATGTGACAGAGAGAAAAGAGGGAAAGAGCATTTGTATGCATATTTGTGTTTGAGTGTATGTGTGAAGGAGAGAAACAAAGTATGTGTGAAAATGTGTGTTTTTCACAAAGACAGTGCATTTTAGCTTGTGTGCATACACGTGTGTATGTGTGTGTGTGAGAGTGTGTGTGTGTGTCTGTGTTAAATGCTGTCAGTGGCCAGATGGCTGTGAAAGCTGCAGCATCACTTTAGAACAAAGGAGAAGATAAACTTTTCTAGGGTGATGATGTGTGTGTGTGCGTGTGAGAGTGTGTGTGTGTGTGTGAGTGTGTGTGTGTGCTCGGACATGTGTGCAAGTGTTCCTGCCCTTTCATCATTATGAGAAAAAGAATCCTCCACACTCATTTTGTAGGTCATCACTTTGAAAAGGGCAAGCAAGTGCATTAAAGTGAGCGTTAAAGGAGAAGTCCGATTTATTCCAACTAAGGGCTCGTTCGCATACTGTATGTCGCCATTTCTACTGGATATAGTAGCATTAATGTTGCTGAAATGTAGACATAGAATCAGAGAGATTGTAAACAAGTTGAGTCAGATTATGAAAACTATTTTACATCAAAATAAAATCAAAATGAGCTCTTCTGAGATGTTAGTTTTAATGCTTAATTGCACAAAATGTGTCTGTACACCACATTGCAGTACATCATTATGAAAAACCAAAGGGAGCCCGCTGGATTTAGTGTGTTGATCACTGAAAAAGGCTGGAGATATATTCTTTGGTAGTACTGTATCTACAGAAGAGGTCAAAGGCCTGCAGTAAACAGCCACAATGTACCCACACATGTGATGTTACACACTGTATTCTCCATGATTAGATCCCTCTGTGTGCAAGTACTACAATATATATAGAAAGAAAAATGAACTCCTGAACCTGTACATAGGTTCAAACCAGTTGTGCCATTAGTCTATAGTTTAGAAACACACACTGGATTTGTTTTAACCTGTATAAATGTATGGCAGCTTGGTTGTTTTGCCTGGTTGAACTTTTTTTTTAGCATGTTGCTAAAGTTGTTGTAGTATTTCCCAACATCAATTAACTTTGTTGGTATTTTACCATTAGCAAAAGAAAGGATGACCAAAAACATGGCAATAGTGCAGAACAAATAAATGAATTTGTTGGTTAACAGAAAATAAATTGCCAAAAAAATATCTATTGTATTTTTTCCTGGTTTCCTGAGTTGCCTCTTGGTCGGACAAAACAGGCTATTTGATGTACATTTTTCAGAACTCAGACTTTTTTAATGGATAAAATGGCAAATTGATTGTTTGAGAAAAAAAAGCAGGATAATCAATTGTAAAAATAGTTGTTTGTTGCAGCCCGACATAAAATTAAAGAAGTACTCAAGCTATTTGGTGCTGAAATTGCATCAAGTTTGGTGACTCACAAGAGACACAATAAAAAAAAAACCTTGAAATAAAAAAACAAGAAATCTTTTTTAGAGCCACATAAAACATTAAAGTCTGTATTTAAAGTTTTCCTCTTAATGTTTCATGCAGAATTGTGTTCTCAGTTTGGTTGTTAGAGCTTCACTTTACAGTAGATCTAGACAGCTGGACAGACGGACACATGGATGTACAGATAGATCGATGGGTCAATGCTTTACCCCCCCCCCCTGCATAAAAATTCGACTTGATCTCTACAACCTCAGACCGGTCAGCACATGTGGGCGTGAACATCAACAAACAGCAGCAAAGAGAAGACTTAAAAACTACACAAAAATACACAAACACACACTCCCTGAGGCATTATGTAGCTTGTGGCTTTATACTTGAGTCTCTGTAAACTTTGCTTATTTTAGGCTGCTGTTTAAAATTCCAACAATAGAGGCGTAGAGAAGTTCTTAAGCAGATCCAGTTTGCAGCAGCGGGGGGCTTTGTATCGTTTGCCTGCAGTCACAGCTCATAGAGTACCAAGTGTGTGTGTGATAGATCACAGAGAATCCTCCTTACCTGTTTCAGCACACACCAGTCAAAATCAACTGAAGATGTGTGTGTGTGTGTAGAGTTTGACACTAGAAGGCTGTTTTCATATTTATCTGCTGATGGAGGAAAATCTCTACGTGCTCACCTTAAATCTGAGTTTCATCAACGAGTAAATAAGAGCATTTTTCAGTAAAGCAGGAGACAATTTGCTTTCAGCGATTAAACTTGTATAAGAATAATTCTGCATATTCATAAATTCTCATTTTCCTTAGATGAAGAAGGGGTACAATTGGGTGTTTTTAAGAGTCTTACAACACATCTTAAAAAATATTTTAAGACAGTAAACACAACCTTATGTGTATATCTGTTGGAGCAACCTTTTAAGACACAAGAATATCCCCCAATCAGTCAGAAGTTAGATGCTACTACTACTTTACTATTTGCTCATGTAACTTATTACTTTATGAATTTTTATTTTTTTGTGATGAATGTGTCCCTATTGTTCCAGTCAGACACCAGCTGATTCATAGAGATAAAATAGCCTGATCTAGGAAATCATAAAATGAATAAAAAAAAAAAGAGAGAATGGTTGAATGAAATAGAGAGAAAATAATTTTTTATTTTTTGAAGTGGTTTAAATTAATGAAAAAATCAAAATCACACAATATTCTGCCTCTCTCTGCTCCATCCTCTTCACCGCTGCCCTGTTCTTCCACCATGATTACCCATAATTCCTTGCTCATGTGTGTACATATGTAAAGGTTCCATATATAAGCCGCTGGACATGTGGCTGCATTGTTATGTGGCTCCTGGGAGAGTTGATGTATGGCACATTTTTGAAAGCATTATCATAAGCAGCATCGAAACCGAACAGTGAGAGACTGTTAGAGATCCTAAATCATCCCACTGTTTGTTTGTTTGTTTGTTTGTGAGGCAGCGAAGATAAACTGAAATGCAAACACCTTTTCCTCTGCTTCATGTTGGGGTTTTAGTGTGCTTTTGTTGTGCCGTTCTTGTAAAAAACAAAAACATCTTTAATTTTTTAGGCTTTAAAAAGTGAAGAACATTTAGTTCGATTCTCACTCTTTGATATTTGAAGTGGCTTCAAGGTGAGTGTTAAATAAAGGTTAGTACAAGATGAGGATGAGTATTATGACCTGTAAGGTTAAGGAATAGAGCGCCAGGAACATCTTCATCAGAGTAGAAATGCATAAGTTTGTGTGCTACCCATTACACTGTGTTTCTATGTGTGTGTTGTTCTCAGTGTCTGTGTTTGGTGTGTTTACTTTACTATTAATTATCGAAGTATTCACAATCGTTCTTTTATCGACAGTCACTATGAGACAGATGACTTTTTTCTTTTGCATGTGTGTGTTTCATATTCAGACTC
Source organism: Acanthurus lineatus (assembly GCA_029814665.1). Lineage (NCBI taxonomy): Eukaryota > Metazoa > Chordata > Actinopteri > Acanthuriformes > Acanthuridae > Acanthurus > Acanthurus lineatus. The sequence continues at coordinate 5,071,558 of JAPZDV010000008.1, forward strand.
ATTCCTCTCGCCCTTCATGTCGTTTTATGTGATGATGCAGGTATTTAGAATTAAATTCAAATGGCTGGAGTTACTGTCCTTAAAGGAAGTGTTCATGAGGTGGGAAAAAAAAAGTCTTTATCCCTCATTTGATTTAAGTACTTCCATCCGCAATAGACACTAAACAGCCAAATGCTAATTAGACATGCTGGGTCATTTTTTGGTCAGGGAAAAGCTGACTCAGCAGAATGCCATGCCGCTGCAGCTCGGTGCACACGAGGCTGACCATCCTACTTTTTTGCCAGATCTTATAGCCAACTTCTTTTTGTCAGTCCACTCGGATGTGTGTTTTCTGTGTAACTGTCAAATGCCAGCTGTCTTGTCCGCTGCTTTTATTTATGAAAAATCCTTGCTCACATCCTAACAAAAAAACATGTCTGGCTCAGTGTTTTTCCTCACAAGGAAACAAAATGCTTGCGATTGCGTTGATGTGAAGTGTTATTGGAACGAGTACTGACAGTATTTTCACAAGTTATCCCCTGCAGAGCTCACTGGCAGGTCCATCTTTAAAAATGTATTTAAAGCAAAAAAAAATGGTTCAGACTTCTACAACTCTCTTTTACCAGCAATCTGTCTGAGTTTGTTGTAGCTGCACCAATGCCATACAACCAGCAAATTTACCCCCCCAGTCTCACTGTTGATGTTTTCAAATTAAAAACACACAAAGTCTACAGAACAAAGCTTTACAGGCTGGGAGAAATTTTGGGCATTTCATTGCCGGGCACTTTGATGAAGTGAGAGAGAGCATCCTGAAATCTTCAGATTACAGCAATACCAAATATGTTGGATTTATAAGAAAAAAACATGCTAATACTTTTTAATAACTGTACAACACTGTAGGCACTGTGCTGTTATCTCACAGTATTCAACACAAAAGACAGTAAATCAGTGAAAAAAACATTCATAGATAGCAACCAGCAATTCAAAGCTGCCTACTTGTACAGTGAAGGCCGGCGAGAGAGAGGCTTTAGATGAGCGCTCAGAAACTGGTTGCTTCCACTGGTTTATCTCATGTCAAGCACTGAAGGGCTTTTATTGATTATTTTGTGATCATTTTCAAATATTGTCCTGTAATCAGGTCAACTTTACACTGGGAAACACCAAAAATAGACTAGCAATGATGAATAAAAGCTTCTCTGATTTTTAGCCCGTCAATATGTCTGACAGGTGACGTATTTGTACAATCTTTTTACAACAAAACATCATCCTAAAAACAGAAAACACTTCTGTTTCATATTTTTTTCAAGCGAGTTAAAAGCTTTTCTCCAGCAAAGCTGTTTGGACCACACTGATTTTTCTTCCACTGCTGCGGTGACAGGGTTTCCATGGAGTGAACTTCACAGCATGTCCCTGACTTCTGTGTTACATTTGTCACCCCGTTATTTTCATCCACATCTCCAATAGAGTGAGAGGGATTCCCAAATTAGAAAAAAAAAAAAGCCTGGCCTATGATTGGTTGTTGGAACAGCGAGAGGTTAAGGTTTTTTTTTTTTTTTTTTTGGTGTGTATGTGATGAATGTAAGTCAGTGAAAGTGTCATCATGAAAAAACCCAAACACGGCAAAAAAAAAAAAAAGATGTGTGGAGTGAAGTAAACAGGGTTACAGGGTGTCATCTTTGATAGGTGTCAAAGAGTCAACTGTGAGGCATCTCCTCTCTCAGCTGCTATTGATTGGCCTCAAGGAGA
>JAPZDV010000008.1:5073382-5105049 GCA_029814665.1 Acanthurus lineatus
CCCCCCCCCCCCCCCCAGCCCGCGCAAGCCCACCGGCGAGAGAGCAAAAAATAGATAAAAGAGGAAAAGAGGAGACTTAAGAGGGAGGGAAATTTGTCAGAGGTAAAACGAAGAGGTGAAAGAGGGAGGCAGCGCATAAGGTAACACGAGGGGGTAAAAAAAAAGTCAAACTGAGAGAGGATCTGACAAGTTGGACCAGGGAGGAGAGATGAAAGGATAGAGAGAAGAGAAAAAGAGAGAGAGAGAGTGAGTGTGTGGATTTGGCATGAAGATAACAGAAAAGGAGGTGAAATGAAGTTCACCGGGGGAAAGAAAAGGAGTCTGTCATTTTTGCCTAATTATCTTTATTTCTCTCAATTTCAACCCCTCGCCTCCCACATGCTTCCATTTCACTCCCTCCCAATTTTTGCCTCTCTTTTTTTTCAGCCTTTCATCTTCCCTTTTTGTCCCTTTTACACACTCACACAGTCACACACACACACACACACTTCTTAATGTGTCCTAATCTCCTGGACATGTTGGAGCATCAGATGAGCTCAGAAAGTGAATATCAGCCATAACACACACAACCTCGGACGTCAAACAGATTTTTCACTATTTTTTGTTTTTTCACTATATCCTGTTTTATGTCACACACACACACACACACACACGCACATTCAGAAATCACCTCCGTTGTTGTACTTTCTGTCAATTTACTTGCAGTCTGTTATTTCCTTCAGACCTACAACTCTCAAAACAAAACACTGTTGCCTTTTTTCGTCCGTCTGTTTCAATAGTGTTTGTGCTTGTTTTTTTTATGCTGTTTGCTCTGTTTTATCTAGAGAGGAACAGGAGAAAAGAGTTGAATTTTTTGTGTGTAAATCGGAGTGGATGTGTTAGTGAGAGAGACAGGCAGAGGTGGTTAAACAATAACGCTGTCAAAAAAAAAAAAAAAAGGAAGAGATGAGCTGTGAGTGAAAAGAGAGAAGTGCAGAGGGGAGGGAGAGACATAAACTGCACTGGTAGAGGAGGGGAAATTAAAAAGGCAGAGGAGGGCTATCAGAGAGCCTTTTAATTAGCCATCCCGTTTATCACCGCCGGCAAACCAAGCCAAGGTACTGTCTGTTGTCGTGTCAAGCAAAAAAGTAAGGAAAAGCACTTCTTCTCTGAGGCGGCAGGCATGAAGGAGAGACGGGAGATTAAAGAGGACGAGATGGGGGAGAGACAAGGCGGGAAAGGTGACACAGAGGAGAGATTTAAAGCCTTTTTATTATACAATACACAGTTACAGTAAATATGCCACGGTACTGTATACATTTTTGTGTGTCCCAGCATGCATTGCACAGGCAGCCAGAGACATATAAATATGATACCTATAGAACTCTAAAGTAACGAGAGTGTGAGTCAAAAAAATCGGTCTTTCTGTTCAAAAATACATTTTGAAAATGAACCATTAACAATCCAAAACGATGCACGATGGCTTATTAAAGCGTCTTTAAAAAATGTGTCCCTTACTGTATTACACTTGATGATTATTCTCTTAAATTCTAGTTTTATTAAAATAATCTTATTTCACCCCAGTATATGCTGTGTATCACACTGCTGCAGCTCCTCAGTGAAACTCTGAGACCGTCACTGAATGGACGACCATGTTTTTAATGACTGCGTCATCGCATCAAATGGAAATATTCTGTGTGTCTGCTGGATCATTGTGGAAAAATTCCACCCCAAATTCAGCTTCACAAATGAGATATTTTGGGACCTTCACTTATAATTAAAGTTCTGTGGGTTTGAACAAAGTTAGAGCAAACAGCACTTTGTGTAACAATTGGAGAATCATATAAAAATTAGAACCAGTTTCAATCATTTTTGAAAAAACTGTCAAACATTTGCTGAGTCCAGCTTCTTAAATTTAAGGGTTTGCTGTGTTTTATGTGCCATCTGTGATAGTGAATAATGAAGAGTGTTTGGATTTTGAACTGTTGGTTTGACAAAATAAAGCAGTTTGAAAAAGCCAGTTTGAGCTCTGGATTATTGTGGGGAGCATTACTCACAGTCTTTTGACATTTATAGACTAAATCTTTATTTGATTAATTTTTATAATAATCTGCAGAATAATCTCTTATTACAGCGCTAATAATGTCATGTACTTTTGACAGTCAGACTCTTAACACTACCCAGTGCTATTTTTTAACATTTGAAGCTCTCTCCCAAAATTGTGTTGCCCACACTAGTTTGACTGCTGAATCATTTTGAGCTTGAAGATAAAAATAAAATAAAACGAGCCCTCCTCCCGCTGGTGGGGGGATTCAGATCTCGTCAGAATCTTTTAAAAGCTCCAGTCTGCCCACTGCCTCTCTTATAGGTGCAATTATCGTCAGCGGCGTCTGCTGGTGTCTGTCCCTCCGCCCCACTTTTCCAACCCACACAAACACTGAAAGCCACTGCAAAAACACTGACTTACTTACATCATAGCTTGACTTCTGCTGGACAGCCGTATTTACAAGCGCTCGCTCATTTGCCACCATGCAGAGCTCTTCATACTATCATTCTGCTAAACTGCACACGGCTGGAAGAGCAGCATGAAAGCACAGATATGCAAACATACAGCTATTAGTTGACATAGATTCCATGTTTTTTGCTTAGCTATTGTTGCAGTGAGTGAGGGTGTGTATTCGGAGTGTATGCCTGAATATCCGTGTTCATGTTTTTTATGGGCATCCATGCATGTGCTGAAAGTACATGTGGGACGCTGGGACTCCGTAATATACCCCGTGGTCCCCAAAGCATCTCTTCTAACTGTCCTCCAATAAAGCTAGCAAGATCTAATTGAATCTAATTGGGACAATTAAAGTGAAATTGGACCAGAAGAATTTATTGAACCAGTTATCTGTAGTAATTAGGCAGTAATTGGCCTATTGTTATCTTTACAAGTCTCCTGGAAGGGCTGACAAAGACCCGGCAACAGACCTATAAGTGAGATTGGCACACAGTGCACAGAAAGACGCAGTATTTCTGTTGTTTTCATCTCTCTACAAATACATGTTGACATATGTTTTTGTTGTTGTTGTTGTTCTTTTAGCATGTGCCTTGAGCATACAGACATAAATACTGATGTTAATGTTTATTTTAGAGTGTGTGTGTGTGTTTTTCAGTGCATTTTTACTTTGTCCTACAGCTGTATCTATTGATGACCTGTATGCTGAAAGGCTGTGTGCAGCAAAATCAATGAGGGCAGGACATCATCCAGTAGTTTTTTTTTCACTCACACTCTTTCATCTTCATCAGGTTGTTTGTCATCCCTCTCGTCCTTTTATCCCGAATCTCAGCGCAGCACATTTAGACGTCCGTACTGCTCTCATATTGATTCAAAACAGTAATACTTAAGATGCTGTGACAGAACAAAAAAGGAATACAATAGGCTATGAACGAGAGAGGAAATGAGGACAGAAGAAAACAGGAGAGGTTAAATAAAGACTTAAGAGAGAAAAACACCTGAGGGTGAAATGATTTAAAGTAATGTTTAAACATATGGACAATAAACAAAGCAGCACATTAGTGAAAGCCTCTGAAGGTGCCGTTAATGTACAGTATGTCTGACATCTGTGGTTCAAACGGAAATGCCATCATCAGTTTTGCCCCTTAAGTTTTGAGTTTAGATTTTTTTCTCTTTCGGTTTTACATCTGTGCAAAAGTAGATGTTTGTCTCAAAGGTGTTAAAATGTTGTTAAACTCTTCTTACAATTAAGAGTCTTTTTGGTTAATTATTGAAGACGGTTCATGAGGAAGACTGAGTGGATATTAAAAATACTCTACATACCATAATTTGCCATTTTGCACCCTTTTGATTAGCAGATAATGCCAATATATCCATGGTTTTATATAAAAACTAGCCTTAAAGACAACCTGAACATATGACCTCAACACATATTTGTTTTTTTACAGTTTGTGCTACATGTTTTGGTTCATATTGAATAGAGATTTTTAAATGTGAAGTAGTGAATAAGACATCACTTAATGACTTCTATGGAAAGTACAGCTGATTGACATAATGTAGATAAGAACATGTGTGGCTTAGAGGCTCAGAGAGAGATCATGTCGGGGAAAATAAAGGTGCAGCATTAGCATGCTGTCTTAAACTGTAGAAATTCAAATCAAATGCAAAATCTTCCATTAAAAACACCTAATGAGCTGAAAACAATAGTGAATGTCTTTCTAGGGAAATAAATTGCCTCCATTGCAGTCTCAAAGTAGTGCAGTAGAGCTGTGCACAGGGAGGGGTGCTCCCACAAACAATGAAAAACACTGATGACAGCACTGTTTCTTTATAGTGGTGTAGTACCTGTGAGGATGAAAGCACACACACGCACACACACACACACAAAGATGAGACTGTCACTATTAAAGGGAGTAAAGTGGAAACAGATCACGGTTACTTTGCATTCCTACATGTATTATCTTGTTTCATGTCGCTATCTGTTCATCCAGCAGCTGCCTCACTGTGCTTACAGAGAGGAGGCGTGATTACAAAAAACTCTTTTATTGTACATGTGAATATGCATAAAAATAGACTTGAAAACATCCAGATCTCTCTTTTAAAGCGAACTGTCATCCTTTTGTTTATTCCTTTAAAGCCGGCAATGCAGGAAAAAGACAGGGGGTCTTTTCCAAACTCTTTGTATCCACATGTGGCCACCTTACAGTCACAGCTGGAGGACAGATTCACACTGACGCCTGAGGCGGCTGTGTCGAGGACCTTAGAAACTCCCCTCTTACTTCCTTGTTCCTCTTTTTTGTCACTTGCTCCTTCCTCCCTGCGTTGCCATATTTTCCCTCTTATAATAGCTTTAAGTACATCCCCCATACCTTCACCTTTTACCTTCTCTGCTTTTTTTATTCTTGTCAGCATGTCTCTCTCTCTCTCTCTCTTCACATCTTCTCGCCGCTGACTGTGTCAGGACAAAAACACCTCCCACCCCCTGTTTCTTTCTGTCTTTTGACTCCTGTTTTGCTCACACTGTCCTTCCCTGAGGACTCTGTGTAAGGAGCTGCCTTAGGTAGCTTCCCCATCAGGGCGCCCCCCCCTCCTGCCTCTTTCTTTCCCTCCCTGCCTTCCTTCCTCTTCCCTCCCTCCCTGCCTTCTTTCTCCTCCCTCCATTTTCCTCACTATTCCATCTTATTCCCATGGGATTCCCGGGCTTTAATTATTCATTGTAATTTGTAGATTAATTCTGCATGGCTACCTCCCTCATCTCACACACACACACACACACACAGATTCTCACACACATTCTCACACGCACAAACACTTATTCCTTCGCCTCTCTGTCCCTTTATTTCTCTACCCCGCCTCACCTCAGGCACCCTTCTGCTGCTTACCTCCTCCATCGCTTCATTTTGCTTTCCCTGACTCTGTTCTCTCTTTTCTTTCCTTTTCTTTTTTTTCAATCTACCTCTTTCCTCCTCCTCCTCCTCTCTTTTTTCTTCCCCTTTTTCTACCAACTCCATCCATTTGTTCTCTTTGCATCTCTTGCTTCTCTCTCCTCCCTTTTTTCTTTTTCTCTCAGCCCTCCCCTCTAGGTCTGTACCAGCCACTGGTTTCCCCTCTTCCTCTATACTTACTTTCCTCCTCTCTCCCTCCATCCCTTCCTCCCTTGTTCTCTCCCCTCTTCCTCCCGGTGACAGGTTCCATTATCATGTTTCTCACGGCTCGCCTGCTCTCCTCCTGATGGATGACCTCACGCGAATATTAATTTACTGTAGCATTAACAATATCACATCTTATTCTACACTTACCTCTCCTCCCCCCCACTTCCTTCTCCTTCCCCCTTTCCTCTCTACCTGCTCTATCCTCCAAACACCCTTCAGCTACTTCTCTCATTTTCTTTTGCCACTTCGCTTTCTTCTCTTTTTCATGTCTTCATCTCTTTCCCTGCACTTTTGGCTAAAGTTAGTCCTCCTCATTCAAAGTCAATTCCTGCACATAATTGCATATGCATTCAAAAAGACAATGAAATACCTTGAAATACCAACAGAGCAAGCCTATATTGTATGTTCACTGCAGGAATTCAATATTAAATTGAGTGGCAGTTTTCGAGTCCTCTTGTAATCACGCTTTCTGGAGCCAAATGTTGAGGCAATCTACATAATTCATGCTGTGCAACATGACACGCGATGCATAATGGAAACGCTGAGTGAAAGGTGCTTGCACGTTATATAGATCTGCAGTGTGGATGAAAAAGCTGTTGACATGAGAGGCGATGGAGGGAGGAGAGAAGGAAAGATGTGGAAAAGATGAGCGCTGATGAATGTGAGGAGAACGGGCCGTTGGCTCCGACACTCATCACTCATACGCTCTTTATCTGCTGCTTTTTCTCACGCTATATCGTCTCTTTTCCAACACCTTCCCCCCTCTCTTTCTCACTCTACTTTTTCCCTCAGACATTACACCCATTTCTCACTCCATCCCTCTCACTGTTCTCCAAATCCCACTTTTTATCCCATCATCTCTCCCTCTGTCTTGAGAGGCTCATGTTCACTGTATTTTTCATCCCCCCCCGTCTAAGTTCCTTTGATTGAATGGACTCATCTCAGAACTTGGCTACTGCTGCTCGAAATCAAGCCAGAACAATGTGAACTCACAGATATTGCAATCAAGGATAAGTAATGTTTTGGGAATGTTTTCAGGGGGAAGAAAGTTGTAGTGCAAGTAGCTCATCTGAGGCTAAAGACCTAAGATAGCTTTAATGCAACTACAGTCATTAAAACAACAGCACACCATGCAACGCAGCATGCAGTCATGCAACACAGCATGCAGTCATGCAACACAGCATGCAGTCATGCAACAAAGCATGCAGTCATGCAACAAAGCATGCAGTCATGCATCACTGGATGAATGTAAAATATTATGTGAGAACATCACAGATGCTCTGCCTGAAATCTATAAATAAGAAACTTCTTTGTTTTCTTTGTTTTCTGAAACCTTATTAGGAAAAAAAAGGCAGCGGCGGTAATGAAAAAGTCACCTTGATCATTGTGGGATAATTTCATTTCCAGTTAATGGACTGACAAAATTGTTGACGCATTTCAGCATCTTCCAGCCTTCATCACAGCATACTGCGCATGGCTTTAAAGGACAGAAAAAGGACACATCATGCAATCAATGATCATCTATTCTCCTTATGTCCCCCCTAAAAAAAATTACATGTAGAGCATGCTTTGATTAGCATGTAGAGCTAATCAAATTTCAGTCTATTGCACATGTAGAACAAATAGAAACTTTTCAGTCTGAGAGTCTGTTGTCTGAGTAATAATGCACAGTTTTGATTTTGAACCCCTGCAGATTAATCCCCACTCCACTAATTTACATTAAGTATTTAGATAATAATAGAATAAGTCTTTTATACATAAGCCACAAAGTGAAATAGAAACAGATGGAACACACACTAGTGCAAACAAAAAGCTGAAAGGTGTTGACTGCTTGTAGGAAAATGAGGAATAATTCCCTTTTATTTGCTGTTTTTCTTCACTTCTTATTTGCTGTATTATCAATGTGTGTGACAGCTTTAGTAATGACCTTTTAAGCCAGTGAAGTAACTGTGGATGATTACAAAAGGATTCAGGAGGAAACTAAGATAACAAACATGACAATTTGATGGGATAAAATAGTCACATTCGATTATTAATAAAATAATAGGAGTGAGCATTGTGTATATTTGTTTGTGGAGGTGCGGAGGACAAAAAAAGAGAAAAGAAAAAAGCCTGATAGATGAGAAGCCATCATGAAAGGACTTTTCCGTGTGAATACTGTTGTGACAGATATAGTGTTTGGTCCACAGGAGTTGTTAGAGGAGCCACAACAACTGGAGATAGAGCATGCTATTGAATTTCAAATAGAGGCTCTTCATTAGTTTTGTATGAGTTAATGTGCACAGCAGACAAATCCATCCATTAGGCACAGGCAAAGTGGATTGAACGGAGAAGCAAAATTAGACCGAGTCAGCTATTTTTGAAGTCAACGGCTGACACACATCCACCACCTGGCAGTTTGTCTGATATTAAACTTAAAAGCACACTCACAACACGAAGAGGCAGAACAGAATTCATCCATACATCTTCACACGTTTGTTCATTTAGAGATGTCATGGAGGTCCTGTATTCTCAGGCTTCTAAGGTCCTAAAGTCCTTTGTTTCCAGGGTCTTAAGTTGTCAAGATGCTAAGTTTCCCTGTTTAGTATTCTGTTAGCACACACCAAAACCTTAGATTTTGCTCTGGTCAGGCGACTCAGACCCTGGCAATGTGGAACATTGAACCTTGGGAACATAACACAAACAAAGCCATGGTAGATCTCAGAGCTGCTTTTCATTTCGTCTGTACTCTGAACTTTTCTGCACCTGAAACTTTTGCTTTGCATTGAAAAAAAAAAAAGCTGTTGAAGAGGAAAAACTGTTCTCACCACTGCCTACTGTCTTCAAACTCATGAGACTGCTCGCTCGTTCCTTGATTCAAGATGTTTTTGTACCAATGTGCAGCAGTTCAAATCACAACAGAGAAGGTTAAAAAAGTGGATGGTGTGATGCAGCTAATAAGCTACGGTGGCCTCCACCATTCTGGCTCTTGTCTCAGGTCAGTGCTATTATGAGGGTTTGCTATTCGCCAGTTGAGCAGTTTTACTTTGCCCTTTAGTAAAACTCATCATGGCTATTTAAGTTAAATGACATTGATTTTACTGCAGAACTTTGACACTTTAAACGGCAGTGTGTCTAACCCTTCACTCAGAGTCAGTAAGAAGCATTTATAAACTGGAGATTCAATCAAATCTGTCATTTGCCCCAAAGGATTCAATATGATGATGTCTTTTTTTTTTAATGTCTTTTCATATTTCAGAGGAGATTGTGATAATTGCTTGATAATAGCCATAATAGCCATAATCACGTTAATCAACTGGAGTTCTGAAAGCAAAAAGATCCTGCATTCACATTTGCAGCAACATATTTGCAAGTTTACTTCCTTGTTATTTGTCAGTGCAACTAGAAAAGGTCTACTAACAAGCTGTTCAGAGGATATTAGATCTTACTCAGACAATATGTACTTCCTCTTGCTTGCTGTACAAAGCCAAGGACAAAGTCTGCACTATTAATTCAGGATAGATGCAAGATAAATGATTAAGTACCTCTGTGATGGCTACTGATCACCTTTGTCCCCTTTGTGTAAGATTTCCTGCATCCTTGAGCTTCTTTTTGCCAACTTTAGTATCACTTTGTCCCAGTGTCTGGTATTGTATTTAACAGCCTTGATGGAGACAGTATACTGTATTGTAATTTTATGGAAAAAAGTGCAGAAGAAGCTTTGTGCTGTTAAGTCAAACTTAGTCTGAGGGAAAAGAAATTTGTACAATAAACATAATTAAAGGTAAATGAGATGTTTTTCTTTAGACAGAAATGAATGCACACCTGTGCCTCTGTGAAGCTGATTCCTGTAAGTACATTTCATTATTTCACGTCTTTCTTCTCATCAGTCCAGCGACGGGAATTGGCCATGAAAATGAAGCCGGTTTTGCGGTGTGTTTTATTTCGAGCACATTGAATGCAGCATCATGCTTAAGTGAAAGCAGGTGCAGTCGGCACAGATGAGTGAGAGCAATTTCAGAGTAACATTCAAGCCGCTGAGTTGTCAGCTGAGATTCTGTGCTCCCGTTTCTTCAGACTATTGGCTGAGACAGCAGACAGATAAACTACCAGACTGACACACTTGCAGTCACATCCACTGACACACAGACACACACACACACACACACTCACTTGCTCCCTGTTTTGCATCCTTTAACTTAGAGGAACAGTTTGAAATAACACAACTCTACAAGTTAATCATGTGTGTGAGCTTCAGCGACATCGGAAATGTGCTGCATGACACATATATGTAAAAATATTTCCACTTGACACACATACAGGCAGAGCAGCAGACTGGGAGTTAACAGTTTTGGCCTGAAGCAAAAAGCCTTTTACCTCTCCTGCCTCCCTGAGCACTCGCTGGATAGAGACTCTACTCCACTCCTGCTCACTCTGTCTGACAGATTCAGACTGGAGAGAGCAACTTAAAGTAACACTTACACACTCTACTGGGTAAAACACACTTCAATGGCAGGGAAAGACTGTGTGCCTACTGGGAACCTGTTTCATCTCAATTGTCTCTGAAGGGAAGGAAGCTGTTGCATGTTCCTGACAGCACAGGGATCTTAGCCTGAATTAAACCGTAGAAATTACAAATACATATTAAATTCAAATTAGCATGTCCACCCCAATTTTTTTTCATGTTTGACCCCGAAAAGAACTGTTTTTATGTGTGCAAATTGCAAAATCCCATAAACACAATTTCCCCAATAGTTTTTTGGAAGAAGACAAAACTTGCTTTTAAATCTTAAGTTCAGCTAGTCTGTGGCCCTTAGCTTTAATTCATACTTCAGTGTTATGTTTTAGGTTTTTCATCTTTCATTAAAAAAATAAACTTCGAGGGATGATTAGTAAAGTTGTGGGCTGAGGCAGAAAGAGATGAGTTTTACAGCTTTAATTGCATGCATGTGCAGTTTAAGTCTTTGATTGGTTATGTGGAAAATTTTAAGTTAATAACATTTGTGGTATTTCTGTTACAGGTAGAAGAAAATCGCAAGTCTGCATTGTGTTAGAAAAAGGGCAACATTTGTGCAATCATCTCTCCCTGCTGTTTTTATATTTGGCATCCAACTTCTCCACCAAGCTCTAAGAATATTTCCCTCCCCTAGCTTTGCCACCATGTATTGCAGACCTTTGCAGACCCCTTAAAGCAGCGAGAGGTGCTAAATGCATGAAGGCCGAGGTGTCCATTCTCTATTTGCAGCAGTAAACCCATTTTAAAGATCTGCTTCTTTAAAAAATCTGGATGTTTTTCTGTAGAGTGTGGCTCCTGCATAGATCTATATGCTTGGACTAATTTAGCAGACGTGCAAACAGATACACACACACAGACACACACACACACAGACAGTGAGCACACAACATTTCTCTTGTCCGACAAGATCACCCAGGACTCCCAAAGTTGTAATGGCCACTTCAGGCCATTACTTCACTAAACTCCGGGGAGACCAAACAGGCTGATAACAAACTAAAGAGCAATAGGAAACGTAAGTGTGCAGAGAAGAAAGACAGGATGTTAAACTGATATATTTTCTAAATCAATTGATGACTGAGTAAATGTCCAATTAATCTGCTTTACGATAGCAGGATCGGCTCTGCAGGATGAAATATGTATGAGGGTCCTTCAGACGGTTCTGTGTTTAAAAATTCTTTTCATCCTACGCCCTGAGGAAGTGTGTCAGATTAGTCTGTGTGTGTGTGTGTGTGTTTCTGTGTATCAGATAGCGTATGTGTGTGGTGTGTGTGTGTGTATGTGTGAACTTCCTGCTTAGACCTCCAGGAAGCACTCACTCAGGGATACGACCACAGAGGGGAGTGGGCTTCACTTCCAGATTAAATACAAATAAACATAAACATGCATAAAATCAGTAAACATATCAGAAACACACAGACACACAGAAACAGACATAATGATACAAAGTCTTCACAAAGTGTATCGGCAGAAAACCACTTGTAAACAGAACACTCCACACATGAGAACACACACACTTTTGAGCAGCAGCAGAGTCTCAGACCGAGTGATCAATCGATCTTGATTTCATCTAAAGCCAATAATGGGAGAGGATCCAGAGGCTGTGTGGGCGGAGTAATCATTGCGTTTAGTTGCACCACACCAGTATCCCCGCTATGTGTGTGTGTTTGTGTGTGTGTTTATATAGGAAATAATCCTGTTTGTATTGGAGCAATATGGCTGTGGTTGGTGTGCACACAGTGTGGGGCCCACACTCACCATGTGTTGGTGTGTGTGTCTTTGTTATGTACAGTAAGAACTACAGTGTGTGTCCATTCACAGGCAGTAGATTCAGTTGGACTTTACTCACAAGACAACTACACAATTTGTGTAAAAGTTTGTTGCTCAGCAGAGCTTAAAACTTGCAGCACAGAAAAGAAGACGATGGGACGGATGAAACAAACTAGCTTGCGCAGGCTTTGATGTTTTGCATTGCATAATTCATACACAAGGTAGTTTTAATTTATTTTACGCCTATTCTAAAAATAAATCTAAAATAAAAAACTAATCAGAGAATAATGCTAATGCAGGGCCTCCTTTGACCTTCCTTATTTTTCTGTGAACGGGGCATTGTGATATTAAATGCCTCCACTGCACCAGAAATCCTCAAGTTAACACAATAAAAAAAGATGGCAGACAAGATCATCACATGTTCAGTGTGTGTATGTGTTACAGAGGAGGCAAATTAATCAATTTTGGCATCATCAATGCCATCTTTGGTGAGAAGCAGTTCTGGAGCCCAATAATGTGCCGTAAATACAAAATGCTCTATTAACTAGTAATCTAGTTATACGCTCTTTATATTCTCATTACATAATTTGCAGATTGCATAATATCCACAAAGCACCAGCTGGAAACACGCACACTGATTTTCTTTGCTGATATTTTGTTAAATTGCTTGAAATATGCACGCGGTTCAGTTGAAATCTGCAGCACCTTATGCTGTTTGTTCCTGCTGAGGCTTATGTGCTTCTGCACGTGTCTTGGATGTGTGGGCGCACATGTATGTTTACTTTCGTGTTTGTGAATCGGATGTAAAGGCTGCCTTATACTGCAGAGCAAACCTGATGCTGAGTGTTTCCAAGAGAATATGGATGGTCTGCCAAGGCTTAAACAAAGACATAAAGCATGAACAAGGGAGGGGAGAGATGAACGCTGAAAGACTGTGAGAGCAGTCTCACAGATAAACAAAGATGCATCTCAATAACAGCACTGCTGGAAAGCATGATTGTTAAATATGTTGACAAACCGGTAATGCATTTAAGTAAACACTGCACAAATTGTAATGATGTGTTTCTGTTTTTGTTTTATTACTGTCCTTTTTTTCTCTAAAATTAAATCCTCAAGTCTTAGCGGCCGAGTGTTTTGCTGCATGTCGCGTATTAAGAGCAGGTAATTCCAATTTATTCACACCACTAGTTTATTTACCTTTTTTTTTTAATCGCAGAAGATTTTGAGAATATTAAAACTCCTTGTCGTACCTGATTGAATTCACATTCCTTTCCCGTGTTCTGAAGTGTTTCTGCTGATTTAAGTCCATCATTGTGTGTTTGTAAAAAACACGGTGAGAGTTCTGATCAGTGAGCCAGAAAGGCTCTGATTCTCTGATCCTCTTATCTTCCCTCCATATTTATAAATCCAAGATCTATCTCTGTTTTTTTTTATTCCCCAAGTTCTGCTCTGTAAACTTCCACATGCTCCAGTATTTCCTTTGAGCATGTTTGTGTGTGTGTGTGTGTGTGTCAGTGGAGAAGCCATGATGTCTGGCATTACGCTTTAATTTCCATGGAAATAGGTTGAGGGAGATTGCCCAGAATGAGATGGGAATTTCAGAGGCCCAAGCACACACCAGTTTGGAAATTACCAGCCAGCTTTCGGCTACACAACATGCGTACGAGCACAGGCTCCTCACTCATGCTGCGTCAGGATGGAAACACTGAAATCAATGCACCATGTGACAAGCACTGAAATGTCTTTCAAATGATCAAAAAAAGCGCAATTTGTAACTGCTTTTAAAATAACAAGCCTTTTTTATCCAAATAGAAAGAAGGAAATTGAATCCAAAAGACATTACAAGCCCACCAAAAAAAAAAAAAAACCTTGCTGATGGAACGGCCATGACAAAATGCAGTCTACTAAACTGTGCCTAATTTGAACTGGCTCAATAAGATCCCTCTCCAATATCTGGCCCACACCTGCGGCCTCTGCTGCCGCCACACCACAATCTCTCTGACGCCGCCTAGAAGGCATGCAAAGCACCCGCTCGCAGTGACTCACATAATCACAAAGGCAAACATAAAGACATCTGCGCCTATAAGGTGTTAAAAAAAAAAAAAGGGTTTGATATTAACCAAGCACACATGCTGCCATGGAGATGTGATAAAAACTGAAGAAAGGAAGGATGTAGCTTAGTGAGTCAGGAAAAGAGGATCATAGAAGATACAGCGTGGGGACATTAATAAACAAATGAGTAGCGGAGGTGAGGATGCAGGGTGGAGGACAGAGGGTTCAGGTGGAGAAGGAGTAAGGGGAAAAAAAAAAAAAACAGGTGGATGTGCCCTCCAAAGGCCTGGCATAAACAAAAGTGGAGAGGCAAGACTTAAATATTCATAAAGTGGGACCAGACAGGCCTGTCGCTTTCATGTACACGAGGAAACAAGGGAAGGGAAGAAAGCAGGGAGGGAGAGAGGGATGAGAGAGAGAGAGAGGAGAGAGAAAACGATGAAGGCAGTAAATGAGCAATAGGGAGGGGATAAAAGTTTACCGTTAAGTTAGAATATAGGGCGATTTCAAGCTCAATTACAGAACACATGAAAGCCTTTCATGTCCTCGTTCCTCTGTTTTTTCTCCTCGTCCTTCAGTTTCCTTTTTTATCCCTCCATCCCTTGTCATATTTAACTGCCGCTTCTCTCTCCCACTGCCTTAAACTCTTGCCCTCTGTCTTTTCCTTGACTTCCTCTTGTTTCATCTTGTCTCTGTTTTCTTATCCCTCCTCTGGAGGGCATCACTTTGAGATGAACAGTCCTGCTGATTTCAATACGGTGTCTGTAGTGTCAGTCAATAAAGTTGTAGTCAACAGAGTGTTGGTTGAGCCAAACCTTGGCAATGATGTTTTTGAATATAATTTCCAATAATGAGATGCCCTTTCATGCGCTTGCAGGCACTTAAGTGCACGTGTCTTGCAAAGGAAAGTTAAAATTCAACATTTCTCTTCATATGGGAGCTACAGCTCCCAACTTTGGTGGTGTTGCAACAGCGAAGACCCGTGAACCAGCCTCAGGGTGAGAAAGAAAAGCGGAATGAAAGGGAAAATGGATGACAGGGTCCAAACTGGACAGAAGAGTAGGTTGGAGAAATGGTTGAACAAGAAAGGAAAATAAATGTCCCTGGTTTAATAAAAAAAGTGAGAGGAAAAGATTTACTGTCTGATTTTAGGACGTTCACACAGGAAACTAGGAAAACACTGTATGTGTGAGGTTAAAGACCCATATCTGATCAAGTGGCTGTCATTTAACCCCACAAGACTGGCTCTATTAATTAACTGTGATTTCCAAATGTTAACAAATGCATCATTTCAATGTGGGAGCTGACAGTAAAAATGATTTGTTAGATCTCTCTCCTCTAACACACAACCACCATCCACACCGAGTGCACCAAGGTAATAACCATGCAGTATCATTACCAAAGATTAATAGGGCTTTTAATATAGTCATTAAACTCCAGTCTGAAATATGGATGACAGTTGTAAGCCGAGATAGTATTCTGTTCCATTTCAGGATGCTCTGAGCCCCTTTGGGCGCTAGAGTTATAGGTGCCACTGGTGCTATCAGGCGCTAACTACTTCCTTTGGCATTTACAGTTCACTGGTTTCTAAACTATGAGCACTGAGCTCGTCTGCATCGTAGCGGCCCGTCATGCGTGTTGCATCTCTATCACAGCACTTCAAATTGTAGCTATTAAAAGATTTAAGAAAAAAAAACTTAATAAAACCAAGTTATCCATTTGAGGGTGACCTGTTCAAAGTCAATTATCCATTCTGTGTCGTTAGTTGAAAGTGGACAGCTGACAGGAAATGAGTAGAGGGGTGATGGCGTGCATTAAAGCCGGACTTGAACCAGGGATCAAGGCCAGCAACTTTAACACCCAGATCACAGGAACACAATCATTCAACATTACTTTTTACTTCCTTGTTCTAGAGTGTTAATTTAACAAATTTTAACAAATATTCATAAACAATTACAAAACAACATTATTTGCGAGACTGGATCTGCTAACCATCAGCCGAGGGATACATTAGATTTTTCAGAATCAAAAATCAGGCTAAAAGTAAAATCATAAGTGGGACAAATGGGAATATTTTGGCTTTAATTAGAAAAAAGTCGAGTTTAATTATAATCTTTGAAGTAACTATTGCATTCAACCCATTTCCTCTAAAATGTATTATTTCTAGAAGTCTTCCATTTTTTGGTATATTGACAAAAATTCTCACAGATTAAAATAAGATGCATATAAATAATATTTATTCCTTCACAGCCACAATAATACTTTTGTTGGTGTCTAGTTACTTTAACCTCTGCAATCTGGTTTTTGCACTCAGCCAGAGATTATTTGTGAGGGAAAAAACAGAAAACTCTGTCAACATCTCTCTGTGTTTACAGCAAAACCAACAGAGTGCTGCCGCGTTGTAATAGAAATGATGAAAACTAAAACAGCCATTGCCCTCACAGCCATCAAAAGGAAATTAAATATCATTAAATTTTAGTTACCCTTAACTTTAATTACTAGCAAATGTAGATAACTGAACCTCATTGCATTGACAAGGGATTTAATAAAGAGACATTATTAGATTCAGATTCAATAAATTGCTCTCAAACCCTAATTTCATTCTTAGAAACTTCATTTAAAGCTATATATTGCCAGTACACATCAAGTGCTAACCCTAACCCCCAAGCATCATGATCAAAACGAGCAGCATCAGGATAAATATGTCCTCCACCACCGCATTCGACTCACATGAAGAAGACTGTACTTCAGAGGGACGCCAAGTATTTTTGACCTTTACAGAACAAAGAAAGTTGACTAGGAACAAATTCTTATCTATAGCAACAGCCTGAGGGAGAAATCTGTGGTCAGACGATTACTATTTAAATCAATTTCCCAGTTCCATGAAAAGTGAGTTTAGTGCTTGTAGACTGTTTGCCTGATTCACTCCTGACCTCAGCTAAAAACAGCAGAACCAGTTTTATGATGAATCTTTCATTACATAATGTTGCTCTAAGTACATGAGGATGGTTGCTGCAGCTATAAACCTTCTAAATACGAACTACAGAGTTGCTTATGTCCAACAGTCCTCCAAAATAATCATAATTCTAGGTTAGTTTAGGTTTAGACAACAAAATGACTCAGTTAGGTTGAGAAAGGGATTGTTGATTTGCGCTTTCATCCGGCTTTTTCTTTTTCCTCTTGGCTTGAAGTCCAGTGTGTGATTCATCACTGTACCCCTTCCTCATTGGGACTATTTTGCTCTTCATACACCCTCAGGTGGAGCTGTTGCAACCATCATCCAATATTGCCATCTATGATTTTCCATTGTATTACTTAAAAGCCTTCCTGTGGCTAATAGATGCTAAAAGGGTGCCTCAGTGTTCCTTGTACTTTCATTTATTTGTGTCGGCAGGCAACAATATCGACATCGCCCACCACCTATTGATTTTCTAAGCTGCACATTTTGAAGCTTTCACTCTCACAAACACAACTTCGCTTGAAAGGAAAAGCAATTAATATTATGGCATGTAACTGGTCTCAATACCTGCGCACATTAAGACATGCAAAAGGTTTCAAGGTTTTATTCTCAACTTGACTTCCTAAACAAGAAAATGGCTTACAAATATATCCAAGAAAATTTTCAGCAGAAAAGTTTTTACACATGATGTGTGTATTGTAGGAACAATAATGTATAACCCTATATTTATTTATATATTATATATGATACATAATATAACACATGAATCGGAATAACTACACTTTCTGTAATTAGTTCAATTCAGTTTTAGGTATTTGCAAAAAAAGATATGCACTAAAAAGATGCACAATGTAAAAAAGTAAAAGGAGCAAAGGTCCCATTTAGGGACTAAACTTATAAACACTATATTGAACTCAGCACACTGTTAACAACACCTGTCTTTATCTGACAAGCATACAGTATGTATAGGATGTAATCTCGTCGCTATGCTTCACATGCTCAAAATGAAAAACCGGGGGATTACAGGCATTTACAGTGTATCTCATCTCATCTGTTTGATGTGGTGATAAAGCCTTATATCCATTTTCTGAGGGATTTAATGTGTCATTATCTTGTGCGTGTACACTAGAAGGGACTGCTTGTCCTCAGGTTGATGTTAAATCATGTAAAAATCTATTCTATCTCCCTGTTATCACCTCATGATCAGGGGTCTTATCTTGATGCCTCTGCTTTGACTGTGTGTGTGTGTGAGCTGCAGTTCCCCTCTTTCATTATCTAATCTCATTGTAACTGCCACCACTAATAACTTTGATTTAATTAAGTTTGAGCTTGCATCCATTTGTCATAGTAGGAGCCTTGATGCCAACCTTTTTTTTTCCATTGAGTATTTTATTTTTGTAATGAAGCTAAGACTTATCATGATCTGTGGATCCAGTGATACACTAATGAATATAACTGAATGTAGATCTGTTCTGTATGTGTTTGTATACACATGTGGAAGGTTTTTATTGGTACAACTTGTCCAATGCATGGAAATAAGGTGGTGGTAACACATTAGGTAAAAACACATATATTAGATTACCAATTAAAATGAGTAAATTCCAGTTACTAATCCTGGTTACCTTCTGTTACTGTAACTTTTGGCTTAGCTTATTTGTCGTCTTACTCTGAGCTAATAAATGGTTGAATGGCCTTAATAGCACCACTGCTTTGTCTCATATGCATTTTATGTGCATTTAAGGTGTCTTGCTAAAATAAGCTTCTAGTTTTGCCAAATTTGGGAATTACTTGTTTTTTTGCCATGTTTCACTGTGAGGATTTAACTACTGAGAGCAGCATTAGTCACCCGAGCTAATGTTAAGCTAGCCAATGTAAGCAAATCACTCTAAACCGTTTTTGGATGGCTTGTTGAAGTAAAATATGTCATCTTCTTTTTCTTCAGTTTTTCAACACAGAGGATGTGGTGTTATGGGGGCTTTGTAATAGTTTAGAGGCACCTTTGTTTTGCTCAGTAATAGAGAACAATGTAAGATCTAATGTGTCTTTACTTTTTCTGTTGAGTAGTTTGTATAAAAAGTATTTTAATTGCTTTTTAAAATTATATTTTTCAAAAAAACAAACAGCAAGTCACAAAGACATCGCAGAGCAGGTTTCTATTAAAAAAACAATTTCCTCAAAAGTGCAAAAATACCATATCAGTGAGGGACAAAATCATATTTATTTGTTTTTCCGGGAATGGTATGAATGAAAGTATCATATGATCAGTTTTATCCTGAACAGAGCCTCCTTCCCTTTCCCTCAGGTGTACTGTTTGGCTGAAATTAAATCTCGACTCCCCCCACAACTGAGAAAATAGACAAATAGCTGACACAGTATAACTGATGACCTCTATCTACCTGTCTCTCCCTGTCTTTCTCCTCTGCCATCCTCTGCCTGATGTGATTGGATGAAAACCACTGACATCATGAACCACTTTCTCCTTGTCTCCTCCAGGCCTCAGCTCAATAACAATGTCCCACAACATTGTAAACCAATCAATCTATCAGTCAATCAACCAAACAACCAATCACACGGAACATTTCTTCAACAAACATCTCATTCAAACGACTGGCCAGCAGTGCTCTTCACTATCAGTGACAGACAGGCCGGGCGGGATTCAGAGTTTCATGCAGAGCACCCTGCAGAGGCCCGACTTAACAGGACAGCCTCTCTGACAGCAGGGGGTGGCGGATTTTACACAAAATAGAAGGTGTGCAGGATTGGATGGATGGATTGGTTGCTGGATTTTGGTTTTGGCCCCATTACAATATGCATTCAAGGACGAGGCAGCGATGCCCTGAGTTTTAATACTTTTGAGTGATTTTTCCTTGTTTATCTCTCACTTACTCTACTGTTTTATTTTTCTTCTTTTTATTCCAGCACTAAAAGAGGCAAATTAATACATTTTTTTAACAATGTAAATGTAACAGAAGGAAATAAAAATTCTGATGTGTTATCACCTAAATGGATGATATGTAAAATTTCTACAGTTAAATGTCTTAATGAATTTATCGTTGTTGTTTATTTTGTTGTGTTGTGTACTGGTCCAAATGTTTCAACTATGTTTAAACTCAGAGTGAAGAAAAAGTGGAAGGAAATGAAAAAATGTATTTTAGAAAACAGTCATTTGTGCTGATGATCATGCATCACATGGAAATAATGCAGATTTGCTGCCTTGAGGCTCCTCAGAATAATGTATTAAAAATATCCTGTAAGGAAAAACGATAAAAATCGTTTGTTTTTCACATGTCCTTGCAGAAAGAGGTCAGATGTGGGAGTTACTTCGTCTGTGCTAACCTGTAGAGGAGGTTAAAAATCATTTAAATGAAATAGAAAAAATACTGCATGAGAGCTCTCTTCTTCTCACTTTAAGAACAGCCTGAGGGCTTTTTTATGCAGAAGAAGATAACATTTCTGACATCTCTCATAAAAAAAAAAGTTTTGACTTGTAACCTCGTCCAGATACACACTAACAGGAAATCCTTGTGGGAGTTGTATGATTCTGGATGGAATACCAATACATGGAATATTTTTTCTTGTATTTCACATAAAAAAAACAGTTTTGAATACAAAACAAAGGCATAGAGCAAGCGAACACACATTCATGCACAAAAACACACACCTATGTCTTTATATAGACATCATGATTCGTGGTTTTAATGAGGTCTTGAAGCTGCTTAATTACATTGTCTGTCTTCTGGAGATCTGATTAGTGTTTCACTCTTCCTTCAGCTGAATTAATTTAATGATAGTCTGAATTATTGTATTCTTTTCCAATTTCACTTGCACATTCACAAGAAGAAAGCTGAGATTTATTCGCACATTAAAACAGGAGGCTCATCCATTTTACATGTAACATGAGGAAAGACATGTATAAAACAGAGAGTGAAGATGCTGGAGGGTAAAGTCAAAATTTATTCAATAACTTTTGGAGGCAGAGGAAACATCTTATCAAACTCACTTGACTATTTTGCAGCTTAAATGATTTCAATTTAATTGATTCCTTAGATTTTTCTATAATATCCCAGAGTATTTTCAAGAACTAAGACATTTCAGAATTAAAGACAGTAATTATTCTTAAAGCTGCCTGTGTCTGTACTATTTCTAAGTCCTGGTTTTGCACAGAGCACACTGTAAGTTCAAACAGTCTCCAAGTTACAGCTAAAACAGACCAAGACTAGCATCGTACTGTATATCTATATTGTTTAAACGACCTCAGGTTTGTCTTTGAACATCAAACATGTCGGCTCCACTTCAGCGTGTAAATGAGTGGAACAAGACAGAAACCGACTTTGAGCCAAGTCCTCATCCTACACAGAGTTCAAACAACCTCTCACTGCAGATTTGGACCGTGCCAAAGCAATGAGTAACGCTACGGGAGTTTTTATTA
Organism: Acanthurus lineatus; assembly: GCA_029814665.1. Taxonomy (NCBI): domain Eukaryota; kingdom Metazoa; phylum Chordata; class Actinopteri; order Acanthuriformes; family Acanthuridae; genus Acanthurus; species Acanthurus lineatus. The sequence continues at coordinate 5,094,716 of JAPZDV010000008.1, forward strand.
CTGCAGATATGAAACTATACTCGGACATAAAGAGCAAAGAATTTAAGCAAATGGACTAAGAAGAATAAAGTTCATAACCATACATCCTTTTTACAGTGTAAACTGTCTAGATTATTTCTCCCTGAACAACCAAGTGAATAAAAGATGAAACTGGTACATTAGATATTTGGCCATTATATTTACGAGTTATAAGAGTTCATTACAGAATAAATTCAAACGACATTCTGCATCATTGTGTTCTGCCTTTGTATACATAATATCTGGGTAATGCAGGTTGGTCTTTGTAATCCTTTAGTCCTCACAATCCTTTGGTTAGTCATGTCAACATATCTACGAACTTTTACTGGAAATCCAAGTCAAAATAGCTGGATTCATACATTAACTCATCAATTTTCAACTTCTAATTTGCTTCTGAGAGAAAGGAGGTCGACTTCTTACATTCCCGTCTTGCTCTGGTGGCAGGAAGTCCTCATAAGCCATCAAACTTGTATAAAGTCTGTGTGCATATACATGTGTATGCGTGTGTGTGTGTATGTGTGTTGTATAAGAGGATTCCCAGGGGAATTAATTGACAAAATGATAGTCTGCATTGACGCTGTGCGCTGCCTTTAAAACTGCATGGGGGCCCTTTGCTTCGGTGAGGCTCATCAATAGCAATTTCCTTGAACACAGAAAAGCAGGAAGGACTCAAACCTTTTTTTTTGGTCCAAAACATGCACACTTACAGACACACACACACACACACACCCACACACACACACACACACACCCATACACATACACACACAAACAAACCATTAGCATTGATCAAGACACTCTGCTGTTCTTGGCAAACATGATGACAGAAAAAAATGGATGATCTCATCACAAACACACACACACACACTCGTACACACACCCATACACACAATGCACACAAAATGACAGCCTCCCGGTCTCCATGGAGCCCCACTGGAAATAATTCGTGATTGGCTCCTATTGTTAAAGGCTATGTGAAGCACCAGCCTGCGAGCTGCAAGGTGCTGAATAGCAAAATAAACAGTTATCCCCTGACAGCTCCTTTTCAATTAAAGGGAGACACTTGTGATTTTCAATGTTATCAGCACCAATAATTGTTTGGTTGATGCTCCATTAGCAAGGATGGTGATGTGCTGTTGGAGCAGTACCTAGAAATTTACTGTCCTCACTTTGGAGAAACTTGATGCTCTCGTAAATACTGCAGAGTTAAGCAATTCAGTTGTAGTTTGGCAAAACAGTCACAACTTAAAGCTCACATATTACTTTAACATGGTGCTTCTAACCACATCTCATGTTCTTCATTAGCCGATGAAGTTCAGTCAGTTATAATGGAGATTAATCCCTCACACAGGCTTCATAGCTGTTGTGGTTTTATTCTTTGTACTTTTAATCAGTCCCATTCATGTTGGTTAAGTTAAATTCTTTTCATGATCTTGGAGTGTCCTGAGCTTTTAACTCTGAGCTCCCATCTTAACAACCCCGACTGATATGATGAGAACATGATATTGTGAAGAGCTCAAGAAAATCTGTCATGTGGACTCAGAGTTTTGATTGTCTTTTGTTCAATCTGACACATGGATCTTCTTTAATGGAGCCCTCATTAATGTTAAAAGTCACTCGTGTAGTTTTCCTGCTATGGAAAGTCAAAATATTTGACACAAATATAGCTAGTGATTTTTTTACTGCGTCTGCATCCCACTTAGTCATTTCAGAAACTACTCTTGATCTTTGCTTAACTCACAGAAAAACTCACTCTGTCACTTTCATTTCTGTGGCTCCAGTACAGAAACATTTCCAGCAAATGGTTTTAACAATGATGAGAAAACAACTGGAGGCGGAGGTGAAACAGTTGCATTTCGTTGTCACCCTGTGCACGTGACAGCGTGCATTAATGGAAAAGTGGAAATACAGTAGTTGCATTTAAGCAATAATTAACCGCCTAATTAGTAAGAATTCTAATACCTGCACAGATCGGCATGATGTATCACATTAGGCAAGGCAGTGGTGTCTGTGCAAGCTGTTTTTAATGGATTTTTGAAAAAACAACATGAGCACAGTGTGAGGAGGCAGAGTGAGGCTGCAGTAGAGCAGCAAATTGAAGACTTTTCATTATCAATAATGACAGTGGGAAATAAGTTAAATTACAGCAGCTGTTGTCCTTTAAATCCTTTAAATAAACACTGGCAGGAGGTTTTCAAGACAGCCAGCCAAGCACTTGATGAGGGAAGGGACGACAGGTGAGTGTAAGGTGTGTGGTCCACTTTAAAAGGCCATGATGATTGCTAATGATATTCAGCCCAGTGATCAGCCGCAGCAGGACCCCTGCCGCTGTGTGTGTGTGTGTGTGTGTGTGTGTGTGTGTAAGTGAGTGTGAGTGTCTTTTACAACCTGTTGTCCCACTCATGAATAATTAATGACGTACCCCAGGACGTCACATGTTTAGAATCACAGATTATTATACCAGGGGCTAAGAAGAACTGAGAGAAAAAAAAGGAGGAGGAGGAGAAGAAGAAGAAGAAGAAGGGAGTAAAGACCTGATCACTCACCTGTGTGTGTGTGTGTGTGTGTGTGTGTGTGTGTGTCTTTTGATATTTGTATGTAAGCGTCCTTATATCCTCTTGCTTCAGCTCTTGAGCACTCAGCATGGTGTCTGGAATGAAATGGGCTGACACTGTTTGTACTCTTAAAGACTGTGGGTGGAAATAAAGCCTGCGGGGTTGGTGGTTTGATGCCCGCCTCCTCCTGTCAACATGTCAAAGTGTCATCGAACAAGACATTGAACCATAAATTGCTCCCAACGGTCAGGCGAGCACCTTGCATTAAAGCTTGCTGCCACTGTTGCGTGCTTGTCTGAATGAGTAAATAAGAAGCAAGCTGCACTTTGGAGAAAAGAGATTTTTATATGGATGATGCACGATCATATGTAAATCTAAAACAACAGGGGCATTAATGGAAGACTGATATTTTGTTCCCGACATAAACACTGCTGACATTAACAGCCTGGTGATGCTAACCTTGAATTTTTCCAAGCTAGCTTACAGGGTAAGCATTCTGGGCAACAATATGAGAAAAAAACAATTCAACAGGGCAACCAAATGGCAAAACATGTTTTGAAGATTAGACAAAATTAATTTAAAGAGCAAATATGGTAAATTTACAACCCAGCCTTTCAACCGGACACATTCATCTTAGCTTACAGTCCAAACTCTCGTTCAGTGGTGCAATAGTTTCATAAGTGACACTACATGTGTACAAAGTTTTGGTTTTGCCTCCAGCTAAAGTGGTAGCTACTTTTGGCACAACAACTTATTTTCTATTTGTGTGATTGTTTGATCACTTTGGTTTGTTGGCTTTGAACCTACTTTTAGCTTTTAGTTGTGTTTTTGAGACTGAGATGTAAATTAAGTTGAATAAAGATTTAATATGACTCATAGAACCAATAACTGAGCTTCAAAAATGAATTGATGGTCTGTGGTTTTTGGGAAATGAACCACAGACTCTTAGCTCATCTGTGCGACTTTGTGTCTGAATGTTATTTTTTATGTTAAACGAACCAGTTTGCAAAAAGAGTCTGACCCAGTGATTATTACAAGAAGTGACTAATGTTTGGATGCAGCCCGAGCATCCAAAACACTCTCCTTTACTAACTCTCATCTGATTGACCTCAGTCCTGCTGAATACATCAATACATTTACATTTTTGAATTTTAAGGGGAAAAACTGGCAACTCTGATTATTTGAAATTGTTGTGAAAGTAAATTGTGTGACAGCTGTGTATTTATAGCACTTTTTCACAACCCCAATGCACCCAACTCTCTCTCTCTCTCTCTCTCCCATTTTTCGAGTCCACATCATGCCAGTGATTTCCTTTTTTTTCGTGCCCTCCATGATGGTTGCTAGCACAGATGTGCCTATCATTTGAGAAAGTCCTGTTGGCTACATCTTTTCACAAAACTCTTTTCATGACACTTTTTTTTTTTTTTTTGAAACGACAGTCACATTTATGGAAGTAACAGCTGGCAGACACCACACGGTCACAGACTGTATCCCAGGAGGGATTTAAAGGGAGATTAAAGTTAGTTGGCATCGGCTGAACGTAGCGTGTATTACACCAACCCCTCCGCTTGTTAATGAGGGGTTGTGCAAAATAGTTTGTTTGCTGTATAATTTAGCTGAAAAGTGGGTGTAAACATTCTTAACACCCTGCTAGTTAAACGTAAGTGAATTAGTTAAAAGTCCTTTGTTGAATTTTTTTTCGCCAGAGGATCTTTCTTTCATCGCGGCTTAACAAAACGTATGAATAAATACCTTCGTGAAAAAGTCACAGTGACAGGACACAATAATACACTCGGCTCTGCAGACGACTGTGAGGGAAGCTTTTTGAATATAATGAAGCTTCTGTTGTTTGTCAGCCTCCTTGAGCTGTTGAGAAACTGAATGAACTGAACAGGATAGTGCAGCACATCTGCTCAGAAAGAGCTGGTAATGGAGAGTAAACAAACCTCTAACAAATTGATCCTTGCTACAAGTTTATGATAATTTTTTTGGGATTCTGGAGCTTTGTTTCTTTGCTTCTGACTTTTTTTTTTTTAATTCTTAGTGTTTTAACGCAGATTGAGATGTTATTTGTGGTGGTGGGCAGGAGCTCCCTCGTGCACCAGTTGACAGTCTGCTGTAAAAAAACAAATTTGAATTTGCTATAAACTTTTAAGGCAATTGGCGTAATTTCTATCTCAATGTCTATTTCATATTACACTTTTCTAGCTGGTGTTTAAATCACTGCACATTTTTTTTGAATTCAGAATATTTTAAGAAATACGAGAATGGAGCTGTTTGACCTGTTCGGTTTTAATGAACTCTGGCTCGTTTGCTTTTTAGTGCTTTTTTTGTCCTGTTTGTTCTTTTGTGGTGTTAAAAAATAATTGTATTTTATAATTAGCAGTGATTTTGTCAAGTTTAAAAAAAGAACAATTTGCTAATAAATCTGAACTAATAAGACAGAATAACAAGAACTGATCATGACATCTGTTCAGGAAGCAATCTTTAATTGATCTGTTTAAGCCATATGTATATTTATGTAGATCATTTGGCCTCCATGGTAACACACATCAGCGTGCATGTTTTTCCTCATTAATAGGTCAAAAGCTGGTAAAGCTGCTGTGCTCTCATTCTACTCTTTATTCTGTCTTGTTAGTTCATTAAAACGAGTGTAACAGCGATCCAGCAGTAATAAGCCACAAAAAATTACTGCTCCTATTTGTCTCGTCTGTGTTAGTCATTATTTTTACCCATTTATTTATTTATTTTACACTTTTTTTTATAATTGTCGGTGCATTCAAAGATAGTCTCTGATGTGTCTGCTGTACTTCAAGCCTTTGAAATTTTTAGAAACTTACTACAATTTGTGAGAGAAAACATAAGGCACCTATTTTACACATAAATAGACTATAGTTTAGCATTATTAACTTTGAGCAACAATCATTTGGTTCACTGGTCTTATAATTCCTAAAAAAAACCTTAAAAAAAGGAAGAGAAAAAGAAAAGTGTGGGTGCTTGGTGTTGTCGAAATAAGAGATGCTCTGAGGTGGAACGAACCGCTGGTGCATGATTCTTTATCCTTAATTTGTTTGCAGATATATTTAAGTCCTCTTTCTCTCTGTTATTTACTCTCCTGCCTCCTTTGGGTGTCAATTTATGTCTCACCACCAGATCACTTATCTTTATTTTTCCATGCTGATAAACACACTGATAAAGCATTTACCAGTGCGAGAAGAAGGAATCTGAGACTTTCCTTAGCTGAACATCGATGACGGATTTGAGGGTTATGTTCATTTCTCAGAAAATGTTTACATTAAAATGACTACATATGCTACCAAAAGTGACTGTGCACCATCAAGAACATTCAGAATTGGAAAAACTATTTACTTTTGCATAGTAATTCGTCTGATATTAACATAAAGTCGCTTTATGGCCGACTCCCCACACCTGCACTTTAAAAGGGGCCACTTCATTAGTGTTCCAGACTTGAAAAACAAATACGGCAACAAATTAGTCAATAACAAATATCTATATTTCTTCCTCTGCCCCCCTTGTGACCATTCTGCTGTAGATTTATGTATCATTGACAGCCCTTCTCCCCTCACTGCGACAACAGACTGACAAGGCATCCATCTCTGCTCCCTAGCTGAGCGCCGCGGCACAGAACACCCACAGAGATGCCAGACGATCGATATTCAGAATAAATTCTACCTTCCACTTCCTACTGGCCTTGTGGGAGAGAGTAGGTGGAGAGCAGGCACACACAAACATAGTCTCACTTATATGTGTACACACACACACATATCACATCGGGGTTGGGGAGGGCAGTGCAGTGGACATGTCAGTGTGCTGCAGGCAGGCAGGCAGTGAGCAAAACCCCCTGTGGTGAAACCTTAAAGTGTCATTAGCTACCTCTGTTGCAGACACCACCTGCCTGGCTGCCATTCAGCTTACAACTTACATGCTTACAGCGTGCCCTTGAATGGAAAAAGGAAAAAAAAAAAACACATTCCAAGAATATTTATTTATAAGAAAACTTTTTTTTTTCACATCAGTCAAATCTTTTATTGAATTGAGACCAGACGTTGCTCGCTTTTCCTGCCTGACTGCTATTCAGCACCGTTTAAAAAATGGAAAAATCAAACACGACTGCATGCGCAGAAAGTATTCAGAAAGCATAAAGGGTCACAAAAGTGTTTTAATATGTGTACTTACATACACAAACTGTCATTCTCAAAACTGTTATGTTTATTTGTTTATGATTCACTACTTTTGGAATATGAATTTGTCTGCAGCTCATCCTCCTGCAGGGTGTCTGTTATTGAAATGCACTTGTTTTCACCCCTCCACTGTTCCCCTTACGTATTTATACCAGAGCTGAACTTCTGCGAGAACTTTATCGCTGCATCATCACAGATGGAGAAGCTTACTTCAACGAAGTTGCATTTCCTCAGCTCAGACTTTACTCTAATCTTTGTGCTTTTTTTAAAAAGTCAATTACTGGATTTTCTACTTTTTCAGTCTTCTGTAATGAAGTAGAGACAAAGGGAACTTTGAGATGCTCACCTGAAACCAGTCTTCAAACAGTAAACACAGTCACACCTGTTGGGAGATTTTCATTTGATTAACTTTACTTTAAAACAATTTCAAAAGTGGAAATCCTCCATTCAAAATCACAACTAAAAGTATTGAAATAATATACATAAATGTGAGTAAGACTATTAAAAGTAAAGGTAAAAAGGTGGTACCAGTGTTTTGTTGTTATTACATTTTGTAGTTAAGTTATAACTGATGTGTGAATGTTTAAACACCCCTCATATGCTGTAACTGGTCAAGTTGGAGCTGATTTAAAACTACAATAGATATTTTAAATTTGTGTTACAATTTTATGTAAAATCTTAGTCCTTAGAGCAACCAAGTATTTTAGAGGAGTAAAAAGTACAATTTTCCTTCTAAAATGTGTCAAGTAGACTATAAAACAGAGTTCTGAGTAACAGAAACCAGTATGTTAAAATATAGTTATGCAAAGTATTAAGTAAATGCACTAAGTTATATTCTACTATTAGTGGTTGTTAAAGGAAAAAAAGGGTTAAAGAGTGAAAGTATGCAGTCTTATTGAGAAGCAGACACTTGAAACAAAACAGTGATGTGGCATGACTTTCCCTTTCTCTCTCTTCCTCTTTTCCCCCTAAAGCGCTAGAGATCATCTCTTCCCTCTGCCTTTGATCCTAACAAACCACATCTGGAACAATTCCCATGACAGGAAAGCGCGGAAGCCAGGCTGACGCCACCATACACTGGTCTCTGAAGAATTTGCTGAGCTAATGTCACTCCGGGCACATATACACACACATACACACACACGCACGCGAACATAAACTCAGCCTACCTCAGCATCACCTCTCTGTCACCTTCCCTAATAACAACCGCAGTACAAGACAGTCTGAGAAACGCTTCAGAGTCTGAGCCGGGGGAATAATCCTGGCAATAATCCAGACAGTGCAGACAAGCGCGAAAGGTGGTGGGTGTAAGGTGGCGCTCCGTCGACACTGCTGGCTGAAAGAGGAAAGTTAGTCTTAAGATGGCTTTGGTGCGCCCACAACCATTTACACCACAGGGGTCAGAAAAAGGCCAGTTAAATAAATGCTCATACTTCCAGTCTCTGTGGGTGTGAGGATGCTTCCAGCATCACACAAGGACATGAAAGCACGGGGTTCAAATCCAAGCACGGTCAGCGTGATCATACAGCGAGTGAAGGACAAGTCAACACACTTGCCACTGTAATACAAACTATTGAGTAAAAAAAAAAAAAAAAAGGCAATGCAGTGTATACAAAATAATCTTATTTATAAAAGTTAACTAACAAAAGAGAAATCAACAACAAAAGAAATCAAGACTATAAAGCCAGTGACTCTGTGAGGACACAACAGTGCTTTAAGCTAAATGCTACCAGGCTAACGTGCTAACACGATAATAACTGATGCTAACACACTGATAAGCAAGTATGATGGTAACCATGTCCAGCCTTTTCAGTTTTCTTGTTTGCTCAATAGCAGAAACACGTTACAGCTGAGGTTGCATGAGGCCTAAATTCAGATGTGGATGTTCACCAACCTGAAAGCGTGTTTATTCTCGTGCTATCGTGTTTTTGCTCTCAGGTGAGACGCTAATATTCTCGGTTTTGGCATGATGACCATGCTAGCAAAGGCTTCAGAGGTGCTTCAAGACTTTATGATACTTCTAGAGTTCTTCAGGAAGGGATGAAAGAGGAAAAGCTACACAAAGAAGGAAGGCCTTAGTGTGTTTGTGTCCATCTCTCATCTCGGACAACAGGAAAATGAAGTGGTATTATATACTAACACAAGGCAGCAACATAAGCTGCAGCACACATTGTACTTTATTTCTGTTGCATCAGCCAGCGTAGGCTGTCCTCCTCTCTCACTCTGTGTTTATGCAACTGGTTATCAGATACGAGCCAGCCTTCTTATCATATTGGATGTCTCCAGGCTGTGTGTGGGTTCGCTCAAACTTTCCCCAAACTAAACGATTGAAACGGAACAGAAACTTTTAGTCCTCAAGACTCGTTGCCCGCCGCGTGAACCCCAAATGCTCAAATCCCATTTCTGCAGTGTGGAGAAACGGGAAAAAAAAATGGAGGGAAGGAGACGAGCAGAGGGGAAGAGGGGGAAGAAAAGATGTTGAGGGAGGAAGAGGAGGGGGTTGGCATGCTCAGTTGTCTTAGTAGATAAGAAATAAGCTCATATAGCTTGAAATCTCCCTGGATGTGCTTTCAACAAGGTGCATAAGCAGATATAAATATATTAATGGCAGCAGCCTCCACATTTATTAAAGAGGGAATCCGCCATATTTCCGTGGTGCAGAGGATGGCACCCTGAGGGGTAATGAATGACATAGTGATTCATCTGGTTTTTTTGCGTGTGTTTGCGTGTGTGTATGTGTTGTGAAAGGCTCTTACCGGCATGCAGACATCTGTGAGCTGTCATGGAGTTTTTTGTGCCAGTCAGGGGAGGGCCAGATGTTTTTCCACAGTCACGCTTTGTGTCTGATCTTAACGGTAGCTCACTCTCATGTCGTCATGTCTTTGTCCTATCGCATCTGTCAAATTGATACCCGACATTTACTAGAAAAGCAAAGTCAAAGTCAGATGCGTTAAAAGGTTCCCCTTCTTTGTTCTTCGTTATTTTTCTCACAGTTACTCACATCCCCCCCTTTTCATACAGGTTTTCATCTGTCTTTTGCAGCCCGCCTATGGGCTCTTATATTATTAATGAACTCCATATTGTTTTTGGGTGATGCAGAATACATGTTTTCCCTCCTACACCGACTCTAACCCATATACATTCTGTTTGTCAAAGCCTTATCAACAATTTAGCAGGGCTAAACTTCAGGATCACTCCAGGTCATCAGATTCATAATTAATGTTCATTCTACTTAAATCTCGTCATATAATAGGTCGAAGAGGTTGGCGTTATAAAGGTTGTGAAGGACTTGATGTTAGCCTGCTGACACAAACCTCCTCTTTGTTCTCACTGCTGCTCTTGCTTACATGCATTTTCCTACCAACGCAGCCAGGTGATCTCAGGTACACCTCAGTTCCGAGGCATTATTTTGTCTTTTTGATTTGAGTGAGGGCTAAAATATAAAAATACTTGATTAAAAGCTTTAGTACTGTAACAATACATGTCAACAAGTGTCACTGCTGTCATATACTCGGAAAAACATTGTTGGCCTGGAGTCCATTTTATTTGTTTTTTGAGT
>JAPZDV010000008.1:5128327-5161668 GCA_029814665.1 Acanthurus lineatus
TTTCACTAGTTTTTTGCACTGAAATTCACTGCAATTCAATGAAAATCACTCCTGAGCTGACAGTGTGCGCGTAGGTGTGATTTCAGTCAGTCACACCGATGATTCAGAACATTGAGCTCAGCTATAGATTACAAACCAGAGTGGTGGGTGTTTCACAAATGGATCACAGGAGCAGAAAGATGCAGCTTAAAAACCCCTGCAGGTGCAGGAGGGGTCAGCCACTAAAACCAGTGTGCAGAGTAAAAGAACTTTTTAAAGTGCACTGCTTTTGTGATGTTGCTCCTGTTCCGCCTGAATTTAGACATTTTTCGAAGTATTATTTTTATTTCTGCACAGATGAGTTTCCGATGTGTGTGACCTTGCTGAAGAGTGACGCAACAGTGAGCCGGTGGGAAGGTTTATCTCCAGAGGTTCACATCTGTTGAGTCAGATCACAGGTCCCTTTTACTGTCCGCAACATCCGCTCCTTTAGGCCCTGCACCTGGTCTCAGTACACCAGTCACACAACTACGTCAGAGGCACACACACCCACATACAGACAGCATAACACACACACACACACTACAGCTCTTTAACCGTAAGTATATTCATCGTCTCTGCTTTGCGACATGCCTTTCAGGGGGGGTTTAGACGGTGCTACAGGTACGACGTTGCTCAAATGACATGTCTGAGGCTGGCATGTGTGCATGTGTGTGTGTTAGTGTGTGTCAGTGTGTTTCGTCTGCCTGGCGGTGTACTGTACCCGGGGCCCCCGCACTTGTTTCCCTGTTTCGTTCTGTCGCCTGCTGCAGTCCCGGCTCTGTTTTCATGGCAACCTGTCAGATTTGCTCTAATCCTCGGGATGAGGACGCCATGTAGCCTGTGGTGCTTACCTTCCTTTTTTTTTTTTTAATATCTCTCCTCTTCTGCACTCTGTTTTCACTCCTCCCTCTCTGTCTTCTGCTCTCCCGTCTTTACTCTGTCTGTGTTTCTGTCAGCAGGTCTGATGTCTTTCTCACATTCTGTCCTTGTAATTGTGATCATCTGACAAATCTCGCCTGCGTTGTATGAAGTTTGTGTGCTTGCGTTGGTTAAAAATAAAAGAAAGTGAACAAGTCAGAGTGTGATTATGTCGAGCTGGGTGTGTGACAGGTGATGAAACTGTCAAAGCATGTGTGTGTGTGTGTGTGTGTGTGTATGAAACCTGCCACCAGGTTGACTCTGCTTTCATGTAATCTCAGGGCTAATTAACACTCTTCCCCTGCATAGTGTTTTTCCTCACAGTTTATTTCATTAACAAATTCATCGTCTGTGCTGCTGCTGCTGCATTAGTTCCGGCAGAGAATCATTTTTGTTCTAAAATTAGACGCACCTGAATGCCACAAAGTGATACATGTTAGACAAAATTATTAGTTCTTTGGAAATTTATTACAGAGGTTGGAGTTTTTAGTTCAAAAGTTCAGAAAATTGTTTTTTCTTGAAATTTGTCTAACTAATTGTGTTCTGATTTTAGACAGTAGAGGTAAAGGTCATGAATCCTAATGAATAGCAGATATATTGACTCTCCTGTATTTGTCTTGTTTTTTCCAATCTGTTGCAGCAATCAGCATCAAGTTCTATGCAACATTTGATTCAGCAGATCTTGAAGTTTCAGTCAAATCCAGTTAAAGTCCCATTTTTAAATTTGCTTTGTTTAAGAATGGGTAGATTTACCAGAAGTTTTTGAAAAATTGTAGTAAAAATTGGGTGGTTTTTTTCACCGTTGACTCAGACTGAGCCACAAAAAGTTTTGTTTTTATGATTCAATCATGTACTTGAATGTTTTAGACTTCACATTTTGTCTACATATAACCTTTTCCAGTAGATCTTTCAACTCAGCTTTATAATGACATGGCTCAAAATCACATCCATTCAAAACTTCAGCTACATCAGCAGGTTCGGCGTCTGGACTCGCTCTCAGCTTCTGGATTGACTATCTCATCGTTATGAGATCTAATATATAAATGATCACAATTTAAGAATTTATGGCAATATTTACTGATTCTGTAAGACTGTCATATCAAAAACTAATCTGTTTTCATTTGAGTTTTCATTTGATTTTCATATTTTGGATTCATGCAAAAAAAGCCTCAGCACCCAGGAGGATCCACTCGCAGAAGAAAGAAAAAACAAAACAAAACAAAACAGTAAAAGTAATATTGCAAACATCAAATCAACCTCCAGCTAAGATTTGATTAAAGAGCGACACCTCCCTTGATGTGCATCCTGCTCCGTGAGCTCAAGTCTCTTAAACACTCACAAACCCCTCCGCTATCTCTCTCTCCATCTCACATACGTTTGTTTGTTCTGAGTTTTTTTTTTTTTTTAAAGTTGTTTACCCGTTTTCAGCCTGTCATCTTGTCGCCATCAGAATTGAGGGAGAAAAAGCACCGTACCTGACCAAGAAAGGGAAGTGAAATCACAAGAAAAAGTATTTGCATAAGCCTCAGGGGAGGATGGAGGGAAGGAAGGAGGAAAGGGAAGGGACGGACGGAGGGAGGGGGGTTGATAGTAGGATAAGGAGGATGTTCTATTTCTGTCGGATCTAGGCTGGGATCAGTAGCAGATCGGGCCTCAACGCATCACTTAGCCACTACAAAGATAAATATATAATTGAAAGGGGGAGCAGAAACACAGACATGAGGGATGACAGATGTATCGTTCAGACTCGAGTCCAAACCTTTGAGGTGATCTGATACACATCATTAGCCGATTTTGTCTCCTCACCCATGCATACCTGCATCAGTGTGTGTAATGTGTAATCAGTGTGTGCGTGTGCGTGTGTGTGTGTGGACAGAGTATTTGATGACTGCCGTGTGAGTGTGTTTTTCATCATCTATGCCTGTTTGTCTTGGATTTTGAGCAAATGTACACAACGAAATTTGTTTAACATTTGCACTGATATGTGAATGCAAGCGTCTTGGACGATGAGGTAGCATTATATGTGTGTGTGTGTGTGTGTGAGTGTGTCAGATCTTATTTTATTTCAGGCATGCATGGATGCGTGGCCACACTTGCGCAAAACAGCACTTATTCATTTTTAATCATGATAAAGATTGCAAAGTCCCTTGTCGAAGGAACTAGAGGAAGAAGAAAGGGTATAAACAAGGCTGAATGGGAATTGTATGAGGAGAAGGGACTCCCCGGGGGCCAATAAACTCGCTTAGTTACAGGAGGCCCTGTTAATTTAGTCTCTGGCAATGCAAAAGATCTCTGTCTTGCCAAGGAAGCACAGCAGCAGCTGCAGCGGCTGACTCTTCGGTGAACTCTGCGTGGCCTTGTCCCAGTCAGAGCGCAGTCACAGCGTGTGCAGGCAGCCATGTATGCATGGTGCGTACTCTTCTGTACGGATATATTTTCGGGATGGTTGATGTTATGGAATGTGTCAGAAGTTTTTTTCCTTTCATTTACTTCAAATTCTGAGACAGAGTTGCACAAAATTAAACAGATCAACTGTATTTCAATTAAAGGCTTACACAAGTTGCAAAAGTTTTCTAATATTTTGGATATCTGTGCTTTCATCTGCATCATTTATGCAGATATATTTAATTTAAAAATAAAAAATATAAAATTTTCAACTACGGAAGATGGCATCAAGCTAAAAATGGCATGAAAAAGGGACAGTATTTCAGTATGAAGAAACTGAAACAGTGTAACATCAAAGCCAAGTGTTCACCATTTTTAGTGATAGTTTGGATATCATGCATCTTGATCAAACTTTTTAAAAATGTAAAAGTGGTTTTAAATGTCTGTTTAAAACAGGCTGTTTATGGTTGTAAAGGACTAGTTCACTAATGTGTCGTCTGACCACCTTGGAAGGCGAATGTGTTTATAGTTGTACCAAACATTCAAAGGTCTGCTGTCATAAAGAGGAAGGACATGATCTAATAATTTATATTTGAGGATAATTGCTCATATTTTCAGATTTTTTCTCATGGAAGCGATTCATCGCGCTGTGTTTTCTATCAAAATGTGACTGAAATAATTGTCTAAAGGATACAAAAACAGATTACAGCTGAGCAGTTATAAGTGTAGGTTTGTCACACACAGTTCTGTTATTGGTATTTGATGCCATAATGCTGCTTTCCTGATAAAAGCTGCTCTTCACAATGATGCATTCCTTCATTTTCATACACAATGGTAAGTGTTTTGCTGTCGAGGCGCCACTGATAGCGCTGTGAAACACCATCAGAAACAACCACAGAATCAAATCGCCTGAATAATCCTTTCTCATGAGGCGTGAGATGCAGTTGAGAGGAAGGGGGGGAGCTTTGTGTTTCAGGAATTTTTTTAAAGGAACGAAATCTCATCTCTCACAGTTAGAAGTTTAGATGTTATCAATCCATCTCCCTCTCTTTCAGAACAAGAGCCAGTTTGTGAAATGTCTGTATATGTGCGCGGAGGAGGGGGGGGGGGCCCGGTCACAGTACAGCATATTGCCACACAAATGACCACGCTGTGAAGTGAAAATTGCTATAGAGCGAGTAAAAGAGGGAGGAAGGGAGAAGAGGTGGGGGGGGGGTTTAAAATATAGAGGGAGAGCCATTGATTAAATGCTGCAAAGTGAGAGTAATTCTGCGAGCGCTGGGAATACACACACACACACACACACACACACACACACACCACACTCCTTCCATTATTCATGCCTCTGCATTTCTCTCTTCACCTTCCTCTCCCTCTTCCGTTCTTCCTCTCTCTCTCTTTTTCAGCCCTCTCTCTGCGAGCTGGCTGTCGATGAGCGATGATAAATCTCGGCCGGTGTGGAACCTGCGTTTACTTCTGTCATTATTCAATAACAGGTGCGGCAGAAATCAAGGCAGCCTGGCAGTTATTGTACTGCTGCTGGCGCCGTGTGATTATTCGCCATAATTTACTTTACCAACCCCGTCTTATAGAAGCGACGTTAACTTGAGTTGTTTGTCTAACTGGGAGACGACGGGACTGTGGGTGTCAACCGGTTTGAGTAACTACTTTGGTTTAATAAGATACAAAGTTGTCGATAATGACAAACTTTGCGGCGCTTTATCAGGGAGGTGGCGCGCAGTGGCGTTTATCTCTGGAAGCTCCAACAGACACAACAGGGGTGCTGCAGAAAGTGCTTTTAAGATTCACAGACTAACTGACTGGGATTTATTAAATGCAGATGACATACAAATTAAGCTCCGTAAACAAGTCCTGCAAAGTAACACCTAACTTGTAAGTTGTCATAAAACAGTGAAAATACCTGTCACAGTTTAAAAGTTTAAAGTGATGTTATCATATGATTTGTTTTGTCTGACGTAAAAGTACAAAACCCAAAATAATTTCAGTTCACAGTGATAAAAAGAAAAAAAAGCAAAACTATGTGACATTTTCGAAGCTGGAGGCTGTGAATGTGTCTTAGTTTTGCTAAGTGATTACTTTATTTCCCCTTATTAACTGTTAGCATGTCTGTCAGAGTTTTCATGTGCACACGGCACACATGCAGTTAACAATGACAGTCAACATCAAAATTCTAAATACTGTTTTAAAAAACACCTCCTTGACCTCAGACTAGAGGAGGGAAAGCAGGCTTTTCATTTCTGCTTGTCAATATTGTAATCAGAAATGACAACTGTGCCCTTCCTGTAAGCTAGCTGGGTAATTAAACTAACATTAGCTCAAGTAGGTTGTTAAAAAAAGTTGCCTCCTTCTGACTTTTTATTGTTTTCTCTGATCTTTACAAGACGTTTTTTAGACTGAGGACCAACCAGTGTGTTTAGCAAACATGCCACCATCTTAAATCATGTGTGTAGGTGGGACTGCCGGAGTCTAAATGAATCCAATAAAGAGCAGGACACAGATGCCGTCGTTACATTAAGCTCCTATATGATCCAGGACCAGCTTTCACACAGTGTGGGTTGCTGCACAGTGGATGAAATTAATTAACCAGATGCTTTTTTTTTGCCTCTGAATGTAACACTCGGGTTGTGCTTTGGTTAATGTTAGGCATGCTAACCATTGTAGCTTGCTGTTCAAAACATTGTTTTCTTCACTCCTTACATTTGTGTTGTTGTGTTTTTTGGTTTTCGAACTCATGTCTTGACACACTTTTAATGCTGAGCTGTTGCTGTTTTTTTTGGGGGGAGGTGTTTGCTTGCATTGCCTGAGAATATGTAATGTGTATCATGACTTCTACATCAGTAGTTTTGACCGTCCCTGCTGGCATCCTGTCAGCCCAGCCTGACGCCCCCCCCCCCACAGCAGAAGCAGCTATATCAGCCTGCTCAGCTTAAACCCCATTGATATGTGGTGGATTTATTCTATGTTAAGCCTGCGGGCTGCAGCCTGCTGACTTATGTAGGGGCCGACCACAGCAACAGCCTATGGGTTAATGGGTTGGCAGTGGGAGCTGAGGACACAGGAATTAGGCCTCTGCCACTAATTGCACTGGGGAAAGATTTGTTTAAATTGGGAAGGAATAAGCCTGCAGGGCGGCAGTGGGGGGGCACTCAGCCGAATATCCAGATCGAAGCAGCTGAAGAGTAGAGCTGCATCTGAGGGGCTTCATTGACATGCAGGGACTGGGAGAGTTACTCACATCACAGACATCACAGTTAACTCAAAATATGATCACTTTTCTCTGACCGGCTGAGAAATCTGCAGCATCTATCAGTCACATATACGTCTTCCTTTGGAAATTTTGCCTTTTTCTATTTTAATTTTATTCTTAACCTATATCAGACAATAATCCTGGCCCTTGTTATACAAAAATGCATGATTGCAAAGGTTTTACACTGGGGCTGTGACAACTATTCAATCATTTTAGGTATCTGATCCAATTTTATCTGTATTTGCTTCTTGTAAACACACCAAACGATTGCTGAGGGATCACAGATGGCTAAAGAGATCACATGACGATGTGACAATAAATTCCCATTGATTAGATGAAGGATACATGCGGAGTAATGACAGTCACGTGGTCGGGGAGACGGTTTTCAAGCCCATTTTGAATACATATGTCATGTCCTACATACGTGTGCATCATCAGTGGTCTTCTCTGCTTCTCTTTTCTGCCCCTCTCCTGCTCTGGTTTCCTGCTTGACCCCCCCCTACTTAACAAGTATATAAACTTGTAAGAGTAGAACCAGCAATAAATACTGCATGTTTTTTCCCAAACTCAGCCTGGTCTTCCCCCCCCTCCTGGCCAACAGTCTGTAATATCGCTCATGTGTCCCCCTGCAGGAATCCATGAGATGCTGTTTGAAGCTGGATGCTGAAACTCTTTGCTTCAAACTCCCAAACAAGGCACGCAGCCCAGGATAACAAGACGATTCCTGCATATTTTTTTATTTAGCAACAGATGCATTTGCGTCCGTCTCTCCGTAAGCTCCTTTGCTCTCCCTTTTTTTTTTTGAACGCTCTCCCCCTCTCCTCCCCTCTCTCTCTCTCTGACGCTCCGTTAATCCTGCTATCTGATGTGCTAATGAGGCACTAATGAGACAAGGTCCGTCTTAATCTCAGGCAGAGAATCGTAGCGCTGGACGATTTTTTTTTTTTTTTTTTTTTAAACAATCCGTGGGATTAGCGGAGGGAAGTGTGCTCCGTGAGGTAGTAGGGGGGCGTGAGAGAAACAAACGGAAGGAGAAAGTGAATCTGAGAGCGATGGAGGTGAAAAAAACAGAGTGGTACAGATGCGTGTGTGGTGTAAAGTAGTTTGACTTAGTGTAACGTTCTTTACTAACGACTGCAGAGCACGAGTGGGTGGGAAAGAGTCGGTATCTGCTGAAGAGACTAGTGACCCTGATGGGAAACAAATAATGAGGCAGTTGTTGTGCGCACACTTAACACCCACACACTTGTTAGAAAAAGAAAACAGTCAGAAAGTGCATTCTTCATCCCTTGTGAAGGCTCTTCACTGTCTACTGTCTTTAAAGTCTCAGCTTCTTTTCATCACCCCCCCTCTTCACTCCTCTCTCGGTTCGGTCTGGTCCGGTCCGGCCGTCCTGCAGCAGGTCTCTTTGTCTTCGCTCGTGCTCCCAGCTGTCTGAAAGATGAAAGGATGTCCTCTGATTTCTCTGGATGACAAAATTCGGGCGCTCGGCGACAGATGTTGTGTCGCCTCCACCTTGTACACCGGAGGGATCTCTCTAATCAATCAAGTCAATTACCGCTGAAGTCTCATCATTTCCCCCTCATCACAAATTGATTTGCGTTTGATTTACTTTAAAGTTCGCCGGAGTGACTTTTTCTTGACTCAACCGGAACTTTTGCTGAGTTTTTTTTTTGCTTAAACTCTGAAGCATAAATGAACTTTGTGAAACAGTTGAATTTTCCTTTCTTTTAAATTGTCACAGCTAGCTTTTGCTGTGAGTCAGGGGTTTGAGAACTTTTGACTTGTGGCAGACTTTGTAAAGCTGACAGGCGACGTCAGCTGTCCCGGTCTGAACTGCCGATGTGAAGTTGCCCTCCTGCTTGCCTTCACACTCTTTTTTGTCTGACACCATATGTTGCTTTTTTAACTGAGATCCTGCCGCAGGGATTATCTCGGATTATCCAAAAGTCTCGTCTTCGAGCTTCAATCCCACTTTTTGCTTCTTCCACTGACTTCTGATCCCCCCCGCCCTTGCAACCAGACACTTTTGTCTGTAGTTGATACATTAAATTTCAAACACCTAGCTACCATTGTAATAAAATGCAAAATACTCTTAACACAGAAGTGTTGTGAAGATTCTCACAGTTATCTGAAGACTTTAACCAACATCGGTGCAGATGAGAGGAAGTTGCTTTTGAAGTGGCGTTTTCTTTAAGAACAATGTCATTAAAAGAAGAAAACATTTTTACATCCATTGTATTTTTTGAAAAAGGAAAAAAAAAGTTATTAATGGCTTATTGAAGAAGCAATGTGTTTTTGTTTGTCTGTTTGTTAACTGAAGATCGTAAAAGAAAAGTAAGCAAATTCATTTCCATGCCAATAAAAACAATTTAAATATATTTAATATTCGCTTTCTTTACTCAGTGGGTGCTCAGTTGAAACAAGATGACTCGAATATTTAACTTTGGTATTTAAATATCACTGAGAGGAGGTTCGTCACTGTCTCTGTTCAAAGATTGTCTCTTGTATTAGATTTCATTGACAGATGGCTTTAAATTTGACCCCCTCACAGCAGAATCTATCTCCAGGAAAAACTAAAAAAGTGGATGTTTAACTTCTTAAATGACAGTTTAATGCAAAAGCTTGTAAGTCAGAACTTAATAAGGGTCGTTTAATTACCGTCATTCATTACTTTTACCCGTGATTAGCAATCAGCATGAAACTTAGTCAGTCTGGATTTAAGAGGTCAGCATGCCAGTTAAATTAAAGATATATAGCAGCAAATTATAAATTGATTAATAATGTAATTTAAAAATGGATTCAGTTAAATTTAGAACAAAGCAACCACTTCAAACTTCTAAATGTTAAAAGGTAGTTTTTGTAGATGTTGGACTTGTAACGCAAAAAGTGTCAGAAACCCAGAAAACCAGTGGTTTTATAAGCATGACACAACAGAGTGAAGGATGAGCACAGCTGAGGTTTTTTTTCTTTTAAATATTTTTCTTTTATTCTATGTATTTAATTAAGTCATTATTATTTACTTTTGACATGTAATTTAAATAATGTTATTAAGTTTTTTACTGCTGAAAAACACGCAACTGTAGTGCAAGAAAAAAAAATGCATGGGCCAGTTTCCATCCTTTCTCTTACAAATATGTACATATTTCAACTCAATGGGAATTGTTGAAACAAATTACCATTTACTTTTCAGTTACATTTATCTCATCCGTAAAGAGATGTGCAGCAGAGTCATTATGAGACCGCATACGCTCACATGCAGGACTTGCCTGTATGGTGTAAGTGACAGTGGGATTATGGAAAGCGGAGCTGCAGCAATCTGTCTCCTCGCTAACAGAACTGGGTCTCACGACACATCACGCCACATGGGGAAAGTGTCAGGGAAGTGATCGTTTTTTAAGGATTTGCTGCTGTAATATTGAGGACAAGCACATGCCACACATGGGATGCGAGGTGGTGCGTGATACACATACACGCTCGTGCACTGTGTGTGTGTGTGAGCGGGGCTTATGTACATTATGCACAGATGCCTTTTTCATACGCGCATGCAAACACTGCAAATGTGCATCAGGAAGGCATATCGTGCACTCAGAGGCGACCAGAGGCAGCTCCTGTTAGCATGCCAACTGTAACATACTCGAGTTGTGTGAACTCGAATCCACTGAAGTGATTTATGCAGGAAATGTACAAAACAGCAGCCTGAGAGTAAGAGAGAGAGAGAGAGCAGGGATGTTGCCCCACTTGAAAACTGAATATTTATCACACCATGACACAATGCACTTCTGCTAAGGCCTCCTCTCTCTCTATGTGTCTCTCCCCTGTTTAAGTAATAAATCTATTTTCCAGGGTTTTTATTAAGTACCATTGTTTCATTTCTCACCTTTGTGTATTTCTGTGCAAATAGACTAAACTAAACAAAGGAAAAACTAAACTGAATTTTAATGAACAAAACAAAAATAACGGGAAAAAGAATGAATATAAACTAAGCTAATATATCGTCTACCTGTCAGTTTTCTCTCGTGTAATGGCCGAGAAACGACATTTAACGCCGTTCAGTCCAGTCGGTGGTTTTCTGCCTCGACGTTGACTAATCCGCGTGTGTGCACACACTGCTGTAAAAAGGCCATTTCATGATTCTCCCCCACATGAGGATTGAGGTATACAGACCACACACATTGTATTAACATGTCAGCCACAGAGGCTGATAGCCTAATACACTAATGCATAATGATATGTGGAACTATAAGAAGATTGGTTACGCTCTGATACACACAGTAATGTGTTCTTTTACATACAGTATGTACACACACACACACACAGAAAGCCATTCACTGCCATTCATAGACGCTAACCAGCACGCACAATAACCAGTTAGGCTGTGTACAAATGAATGCTATGAATTTTTAATATGACACTTAAACCATCATTTTCTTACAGACCTAACCTTTTTTTTTTTAAATAATAAGCTTTATACATTTCTTGATCACCATTCGTTCCCTAATATAAAGATGGGAAATCATCTCATTTCCATATTTGGACCTGTAATAAGCTCTTGGACAAGGAGTCTGCTCCATATTGAAAATGATCTTTTCTTGGATAAAACTCTTGGTGCAAAACACTGTTTTTGTCCTGCCTGTCAGTACTGAAAGTCAGTTCCACGTGACATTTACATTCTGCTAAAATACAGACTGAATTCTACATCCGAGACAGCAGAAATTAACTTGTGAGAACCCAAATATTAAGTGTAGCATATATTTTTTATTTTCTGTGACGGACAAACCACTGAGAGCGGAGCTGTAAACTGTTGAAAAAGCGATGTTCATGGTCCACTGTGGAGCCACAGAGTCACTGACATTTTAACCATGATTAAAACAGAAAAATTGAGGCCTGGTTGTTTGACCCACTCCCAACAGACAGTACTTATAACTGAGGCATACACTGAACAAAAACCACACACACACACACACACAACATGGCGTTTACACAGAGTATAAATCCAGCAGAACTAATCACATTCAACAACACACTGGACTCATTACACAGTTTGCTCCCCCACATGCAGACTGAGATGACAGCAGCCATCTGTATTTAAAGCATTTTTTTTAAACTTTGTCACTTTAACCTTATTATATCATGATACCTGCAGCTCTTAGAGATAAACCTCTGTCACATCTCCAGGGGCTTTATGAGGTTAATCGATCAATTACATCCCAGTGAAATAATATGATTGTTTTCTGGGTGTTTTTGGGTGATGGGGGGCCCTGGTCAAAGACATGCATGCATGAGTTGAGACACTTGAGTCATTTTGAAGAACACACAGGAGATGCATGTAAACTCAAATAGTAAAAATACTGAAAACTAAATTAAACCAGTCTCAAAAAAATGCTAAATAAGCTTTAAAATACTATTTGGAATTCTGCTGGAATAAAACAAACGGGGGAAATAAAGGGTATTGTGACATCACAGCTCCTAAATTATAACAGAAAGAATACAACAATTGGCATTTTATCCCAGAAAGCTTAGAGGTTCAAAAGTGTAAAGTGAAAACAAATCATAACAATCTCAATTTAATGACAAAGTTTTCACAGTCAGCTGCTTTGTTTTGGAGAGGTTAGCGTGTTAAGGAGGAAATTCCCATTACAGAGCAGAGGGAAGGAAACTATTTTCACCTTCCTGCACCCCTCTAAAGATTTATTAAGTTATGATGACTGATGAATTCACAGTAAATGTCTTTGTAAAAGTTACTACACAGTAATTGTTCTCTAAAACCTTGTGTTCCCCCGGTCAAGAACCCTCTCTTCTTGCAAACCTGCTACAATGAATAAAAAGAGACATTTATAGCTAAAGGACATCTGGACCGTCACTCTCTTTTATGGGACAACTTTTGAATTTGGTAGACCCTCAAAGCTTCAAAGCTTGTCACAGCTATACTTCATTGAGAAAGTTATTCAGCGTTGCTCCATATAGGATGAAAAACTGGCCCCCTGCCTTTTTAAAAACAGGAACATTAAGTGTGGTGGTAAATTTTCCACCCGGCAAACTGCAGACACTTGCCAGAGCCCTGTGTATACTGTGTTCTTCAGGGGGTCTAATTAAACTCCTGTCTTATGACCTGTCCTGATTATGATAATCGACTGCCAAGCAGGCAGGTCTCTGCAGATCAGACGGCGGATGTCCTTGTGATTAGAAGTGTGGCAGAGTCGAGGGGGGAGGGGAGACGAGCCAGGGAACTGATCATTATTAGGCCTAAATGTGGTAGCATCACTCTGGGGGGTCCCATGATCACTCCTGAAAGAGACGGAGGAATGAAGAGAAGTGGAAGATTGAAGATTGTGTTTGTGCGACGGCCTGTTTCCACTCAATTTTGTTCCGTGGGCCAAGGCGGAGTGTAGACGGGGGTTCGGGGTAGATTAAACATCAAGGAGATAAGAGATGATAGATATCTTTACCTGAGCGCCGGAGTTCTTCCTGATCCGATTCCAAACACAGTTACTTTGATGTAGCAGGAAGCTCAGAGAGCGATAGAGGCAAGAACAGGCTGGTTTTAACAGAACTTTTATCCATCATGGTTTTAAACTGCACCACTTTAAGTTAAAATCAAGAACATGTACAGCAATAATGTACAGTCCTTGTCAGTGTTTATGACCATGGCTAGATTCATTATTTTAGACTAGTTTAAAGCTAAAGTTTGATGTTAACCACCCAACAACTGACTAGAAAAAATAACATGGCAGCTTCGCTATTCAAACACAAACCACAAAATCAAGCATTAAATTCAATCAGGTTGTATTCTGGCATAATTTGTTTCCAGAGTGATTAAATTTCACGGCTTTAATTAAGAGTATAAACCATGTCAGTCAAATTTTACCTGAAAAAAGGAAGGTTTTACAAACAGGAGTTTAACACATCGTTACTTGACTGTTGGTGTTGAACTTTATTGGCAGGGGGAAAAAAATCCCCGACAAATGTGCATTAATCAGATAATAAAGAATACACAATGAATGTGTCATTTCAGTTTTGAAAGACCGGGAAATTTTAATGTTTTGCACAGTCTTTGAGAAGCCAAATACATTGTGAGCATGTGTAAAATGGTATTTGCTGTCAGCTCACTAGCTGCACAGTAAACTGAGCTAACAAGCTAGCGGCAGCTGCTAACTACAGCCAAAGATGCGACATTACATCTAAAGTACTTCAAAGTGTGATTTGCTTTTTGAGATGAACTGTTTATTTGGTACAAGCAGATGTCAAAATGAGAAATTTGGTCAAACAAATTGGCGGGGGTGGCTGTTAGCGGAGATGTTTGCAAACTGCTAACTGCAAAATGTGGCTAAAAAAAGGGAATGCTGGAAATGGTGATTGCATGATTGTCAGTGTGAGGTGCAATTTGTTTCGAGCACTGCTTTGATCTGAGCTCCATGATATGTGATAAGATTAGGTGCTGCCATGGCAACACTCCCTGACCTTAATATTTCTATAATATATATATGTGGTCATAACAGAAGGCGCTAAATGCTGACACTGTATGCTTCTGTGCATGTGTGTGTGTTAGTCTCTCTACATCAAATCCACACAAATGCACAGCAGCCATCTTCCCCTGTGTTTCTGCTGCTTCCTTCCCCTATCCGTCGCACACACACACACACACACACACACACACACCCATCCAGCTTCCAGAGCCATCGCCAGCACTGTGCGCGAAAAAAACCCAGTGAATGCTTTGTGTGCACTCGGAGACCGCTGTGCTCTATTTGACATCATATTGAATTCGCTGGAGTTGAAGACAGGGTGTTTGCTGAGCCTAATTTACCTGGGCTGGACCTCACAGAGGGCCTGGGAGGGGCTGATAATTAAAATGGCTCGCTGCTGCAGGGATGGAATATTCATGGGAGATTACTTATGCCCTCAAACATCCCCACACTTCACTTAGATATGTGAGTGTCTGTGTGTGTGTGTGCAGACGTGTGAGTGTGTGTGAATGTTGTCCCAGACGTTTGTATTTTCGTTATATGAGTCAGCGTGATTGTGTGTGTGTGTGTGTGTGTGTGTTTGTGCTCGTCTGCGCCCCTCTGCGACCCTTTTCTCTCCCCATAATGTAAAGTCATCAACACACGGCAGAAGGTATTTCGGTCAGTGTGAGACACCAGGCGCCAGGATGAGATGAAAGACAGGCGGAGTGAGAGACGGACAGAAAGAGAAATAATGAAATTGACGGGTCTCATGAGGTGATGACAGCAAGCTGTCCTCACTAGCTGATGGATGACAAATGCTCAGTGTCCATGTCTATCACAATCCCCCCCCACATCTCTGTCAATAAAGCAGCAGTTAAACAAAAAAAAAAAAAAAACTGTCCATTTGGCTTTAAATAACTTTTTCACTGACATTTTCTCCCACAGTTCGTTTTCCCAACATGTGGATCAGTTAGAATAGATCATAAAATGTCAGAAAACTCAACATTTTTGGGACATAAATATATATATGGAGCTTTGGGAATATCATATGTGTGAATATTTGCAATTTTTAAACAAGTTTCTCTTAACCTGAAGGGCAGAAATCAAACTTGAAATGTTCTGCTCCTTAACTGATCCTTCCATCTTTCCAAACTTAGCAAAAAGCCCATGAGAGCTTTTTTCCTTTATGAGTCCTTATGTGCCTGCGAATGACCCAATGTGTCGTTTGTGAGCAGATACGCAGTCTGGAAAGCCTTGACCTTTTATCCAAAGTGGCCAATGGACTCTGCACCTCCTCCCAGGCTCTCTCTCTTTTTTTTTTTTTCTCCCCTTCCTCTCCCCCCTCCTCCTTGCCTCATTAGGGTGAATTTGAATCTGAGGCCATTAAGGAGCATGAAGCGAGAGTCTGAAATGAGATGAAAACAGTAGGAAGGCAATAAAAAAGCCTTGTTACAAGAATTTTATTACCGTTTACTCAGCTCATAGTCTGGAGAACAGCCTGCGTCACACCAGGTGCTGGATCTATATCCGTCATGGGGGATGAAAAAAGACCTTTGCTTTTTTAATTTTTTCCTCATATTTAATGCAGACAATGTAAGACGACATTCTGGGCCATTTTCACTTATTCCAAAAAACCAACAGCAGTGAATCTCTCCCCCTGCTGACATCTAAAAATATGCTCCGCCACGTCATCCTTTGTTATAGTTTTTTTTAAGAAAATCAAGCAGCACATGACCTCACTGTTTTGTATGAGGACCTCAGACTGAAGCATCTTTCATGTACCTGAGCAGATACAGGCCTCTGCTCCGACCATTAATCATAATTCAGTGGCTTTATGTGTGTGTGAGAGAGAGATAGAACAGCAGATGAAGACACAGAGCAGATTGAGCTATTTGTTATCACAGCTTATCCCAACACCGGGATGCCTGCTATTATCCTGCCAACGCTGGGAATGGCAGGTGGAAAATGGGATTCCTCCCTCTGCTGTTACTTTATTGGATTTTTTTTCCTTTACCCTTCTTTCTTTCTTTCTACTGCTTTTCCCTGACAGATTGAGAATAATTTTTTCCTGCATGCGTTCATGGAGGTCACAGAGGTGAGGGCAAACACTGGGAAGAAGGTGGCTGAAGGGGTGAGGGAGCGGAGGGGGAGCGGGTGAGGGGGGTGAGGCCGGTTGACATGCTGATAGAGAGAGATAAACATTTTTCTGCAGTTGTTATCCTAGGTGAGGCTGTGACCTCTCTGGCTTGTTGATTGTAATGTTTGGTCAAAGCGTTATCTCTCCACCACAGAGAGCGGCAGATACTGTCTGGAATATTAGCCTCGCGTTAGCCGCTGCAAAGACACTGGGGATGCTGGGCTTTGCTCTCCATAGGAGAGTGCGTGCGCATGTGTGTATTCCCGAGCATAGGTGTGCAAACAGACCCGGTGTTGCAGGTGTGGCCCTGCATGTTATGCAGCTCGTTTTTTTCTGAAAGGCCCCTGCATGTGAGAGAGAAAAACACAAAGCTTTGGCGCCTCAGCATGAACGAGTGAGAGCAAGATATGAAGTGTATATTTAGCTTGGACTCTGTATGCGAGTGCCTTTACCTCCCGAGGTCAGCTCACGTGGGGTGGGGGGTGGGTGGGTGTTGCAGGGATTAAACATAGCGTTCACATAGATTCATCATTTATTCATTCACTTCCACCACCTTCCACCTTCCACCACTTATATACCTGCGAGCGAGTGCAGTGCGGTTAGATCTCTGCAAATAAAGACGCACCGTCTCCGGAGCTAACTGTGTACGAGCTGCGTGAGGAGGTGACACATGAGCACAAAGCGTTACAAAGCCGCAGCAGTGTGTTTGACAGTCATGGAAGATGTTTTACAAGTTGTGGCGTGACGCTGTGTTGCTGTAAATGGAGGTAAAATAAAACAAAAGAGGGGGGTGGGATTAAGCTGAGATGATGCATGATGAAGCTGAACAGGACGTTTAGGCATTGTGTGCGTGATGCGATGGCATGCGAGGAGGGCGGGTGGTGGTGGTGGTGGGAGAGAAGATGGCATGAGTTCGTGTGGATTTGTGTCAGTGGGTGATTTCATGTGCGAGTGGATTGTGAGCATGTAACTATGGTTGTGTGTGTGTGGCAGTAAAAATGAGGGCATGTGTGTCTTATTGCAAGCGGTGGTGGCGTGAGAGTTCGTGTATATGCATGTGTGGGACCGTCTCCATACCCTCCGGTTAGGTAGTAGCACTTGAGATTGGGTCAACTTACCCCTGCTGAACAGATGGGGGTCAATTGGATGCACCCATGCAGAGCCAGCTAACCTTGAACACTGGCACTGGATGCATGTTACCTTTCCAATTTACCCATGACTCCCCCTGCCAAGTGGGAGAGCCATGCCAGCCATAACCAGCTCTCCTCCTCCTCCTCCTCCCATCCAGTCTACTGTGCGTGCAGCTGCCAACTACCCCCTAAGCTACCAGTCGGAGAGACATGAAGTGGGGGGAGGGGGTGTTGAATGTGTGAGAGAGACAACAACCAAAAAAAAAAAAAAAAAGAAGAGGGATTGGCAATAATAAGGATTTACAGAAAAAAATAAAAGAAAAAAAGAGAGAGATAAAAAGATGGCATGTCAGAAATGGGAAAAAAAATGGGAGATTGAGACAAAGAGAGAGAGGATTGATGGAGAAAATGGGTTAAAACCAGGGAGGATGTGATTTAGTGAAGGAGCCAGCGGGGAGGAAGAGGAAGAGCTTCAGCCCCTGTGACTCCCCTTGTAAACATTCATGCAGGGCCTTCTGATTATTGCATCTCATCGGCAGCCATCGCAGGGCGCCTTCATGTCTGCTAATTGTCAGCTGAAAAAATGTAGACAATGAATTGTTTCAGATTTTACGCTGGTCACGATTTGCTTTAGGCAGAAAAACAATAGAAAGAAAAAAAAAACAAAAACAAAGAAGCCAAATGCCAAGTTTCCCTCAAGCCAATCACAACAAGCAGAGAAAGCAGTGTACGGTGGCAGAAACAGAAATTACTGACACTGATTGTTGTTTTTTTTTGTGTTTGTTGAAATTTAACAATAGGTAGTAATAGTTTCAAATACTTTTAAATACTAAAGAAATGTGTTTTGTTTTGCAAAATTGATCCCTTTTACCGCAAAAAACAGGAAATGAACTTTTGACAAATGCAGTTCATTTCTCAAACTCAGTCGATCATTTGTATTGCATCAGCTGTAATTGGACCTCTGTGTTAATGTGTGTTTGTGTGTGTGTTTGTGTGTGTTTACCACCACGAGTCTAACAAATACAGAGTTTCATGGCAATCAAAAAAAAAAAACATCTAAATAAAATAAGAAGGTGGTAAAGATGTCACTCCTGTTGGTTGTAGTTGTTGTTGTTTATGCAGCGATGAGTCAATAAAGTGCGCCCTGTTGATGAGTTGCATTAGTTAAGTGGAGACAAATCAAGTCAAATGCCAAAGGTATATGCATTAGTGAAGTATGAAGTGGTGAGCTCAAAAAGGAAAACATGATATATAAACTAAATACCATTAAGTTCAAGAGTAAACAAACTTTCAAGTTCCAAAAATTTACAGTTTAAGAGTCGAATAGCCTTAACATATTTAAAAAACACACAATAGCACAGAGAATTACACAGAGAATAAAGTGCCGAACAGAAAAGGTCCCTTAAAGTAGCAAAGGTTTGTCATTTAAGGTCTGATAGTCTTTGGGAATGTTCTCCTTTTAGCTGCTTGTATTTAAAATTGATTTGAAACAGAGTCGTCTGCGCCTTCTTACAGGCGACGTTCCCTCAGTGAGGTGAGATGCTGAATGAAAATCATCCAAAATGATGTTTACAACATCTTCAGTTTGAGTTAACAAACCAATGTGCGATTAAGACTTTCAAACACTTCACAACTTATCCAAACCTGAACCGAAGCTTCCCTTAAAACTCCAAACTAAAGTAGATCCCTGATATGAGATTCATAGGATTCTGCTATGAATGTAGGAGGAAGCAGGATCACTATAGATTGATACGTCTCCTCCTGAAGAGACGCATTACATGAAAACACACCAGGTGATGAATGTTGGGTGTGAATCAAAGATAATACACATGGTATCTGATGCAGACAGATTTATTTGTGTGTGTGTGTGAGAGAGAGAAATGAGAGCATGCACAGCAACTGCTGTCAAGCCCTTTTAATTCATTTAGACACACACGAACACAGAGACAAACACACCTCTGCAATCCCCAAACATCACATGCTTGAATCCGTTATTTTCGGGTCCGGTGTGACAGATTGTAGACGAGTAAGGCACTTCCTGGTTTCTGTTTCTGCTTCTCCTATCAGAGGCCACCATCTCGTCTGACACGGCCGGCCGAAGCTCGTCCCGTAATCACATCAGAGAGAGAGCAGAGGGGGGGTGACAAATCACATTACAAGCACTGAGTCACTGCAGTCATTGTGTAGTCTCGGTCCCGTTCTCCGTCTTTGTTCGTATCTCTCTGAATGAAGATTCATGGTTCGGCCTGTGGGAGGAGGAGTAATATGATAGAGAGGCAGGCTGCGAGTGAGACAGAACGAGTGTGTTTGTGTGTGTTTGTAGGTATATCTGTCTGTAAAGCTGACACTTTCCAGCCTTCGGGCATTTTTGGATGTTTAGCTGGTTAATCAATTGGCCTGGTTTGGTTCAAGTAACTTTGCTCAGGTGACATCATTTCCTTTCCATGTGCTTTGTTTATTTTATTTTCTATTCCTTACAGTTACAGATGCAGCATGCGTGTGTGTGTTCACGTGTGTGCTGAGATCTGAAAAAAGCATCAAGCCATATTCTTTTGATACATGTATGTGGGACAGCAGTAAAGAGTGATTGTAGTGAAGAAATTTGTATGAGGATATAAATGCTCATATTCCAGTGCACTTGCAGTTCCATATTAATCTACAGGTCCATCTGAAGTAAAGGAAAAATAAAAAATGCTACTGATCATTTCTTCTAAAAAATGTAAATGATTAAAAAAAACTGCTATAAATATATTGAGTTTCTGTATGTTAAAGACACCTGTTTGTTAATGTTTTCTACGTTGTGTTTGCACCTTTTTCTGTACTTAGCTAGAGAGGAACTTGGTTAGCCTAGCTTAGCATAAAGACTACAGGCATAAGTAACTGCTAGCATGGCAGCATCTAGTGTTAAATGAGATGCACATCAACACCTCTAAGGCTGACAGTTTAGCACAATGTGTCTTGCCTTTTCAACTTAAACATAGAGATAAAAAGACAATATGCGGCTTGAAAGCAGAATACTTCAAAGGAAGCTAATGCAAATAGCTATGAATGCGTTTCAACTATTGATATAGCATTAATAAAGCTGTATTGCCAGACTTTGATTGAGATGATGACTTGTTTCCAGCTTTAATGTTTCACGCTCATCTGAAGCTTGATGTCCTTTTTTCTTATAAGAAATACAATGCAGCAGTAATTTGAGTGTCACCGGCGACGCACCATGAATGAAGCCAATCAAGTACAAATCGCTGTGATTATAGATAACCCTATTAGCGCAGTGCCTTTGGAACGTAATTACAGGGATTTTTATGCATATGAGGCCCAAAGTGAGGGATAACATCCTTCATGGAACTATGAGAAAGCTCAGAAAAGAGCTTTTTTTCTGTGTAATTTACATAATTAGGACCAGCAGTAGATAGCCAGGTAAGTAGGCTGGTGGGGCCACATGAAACTGACATTTAGAAAATTAGACAACTATTACTCTGTGCCATGTTATGTCTGCATTCATGCTCCAACAGGCAGCGTTTTTGGTGGTGCTTAACTTTGATCAGACACCATCTCTGGTTTAATATCTTCTGTGCTGTTCTGAAGAGGGTCTCAAATACAGGCTGCAGGGGATTTTCCTCTGAGTCTAAAATATGATGGTTTTTAGGAATATTATGCCTGTTTCTCTTCTCTTCTGTTCTCCTCTGTTTTCTTCCCTTCTTTTCTCTTCTCTTCTTCAGCATATTGATCTGTTACCACTCAAGCAGTTGGACACACACAGCATCCCTACCAGCCTTCAAACACCAGATCACACACACAAGCTACACTTCACAACCACAATCACCTGTAAATAAACGTGCACCTGGTCTGAACGCACAATCAACATGTAAACATAAGACAGATCAGCTGCTGCATGAAAAGTGGGCTTACTTGGACTTTTCAGGAGTCTTTGGAAGGTATTGAAATAAGGGTGATGAGTGAATGAGGAGAGATTGGAGATGTTGAATGGAAGAGAATTTAGAGTACTCTGGGCTTTAAAGGCACAAGCTCGAATTGTGTTTGTTTCTTTGTGTGTGTGAGTGTGTGCATGTGTTGTAGAAGGGTTTGCATATGTGAGTCTGCCAAAGTAAAAAGTACTTCCAACATTTTATCCTCCTGTGGTCGAGATGCCAACTTGATTTCAGTAATAGTGACAATAACATTCATGCTGGAAACTCAACGGCACTTCGAGGTGTCGGGTTTGGTTAAGCTTTGGTTAGAAAGTCTACTGATTTTAGAAAATGTTTCTCTTTTTTGTTGCCAGTAGGTTGGTTTTATACTCTGTTGATATAAAAATGCTGTTTATACAACACACGACGCTAATATTGAATAGGGCTGCAACTAACAATTAGTTTTGTTGTCGACTAATCTATCAATTATTTTTTAAATTAGTCGATTAGTCACGATTATCGTGTTTATTTTTAAGCACCTATTTTGGACTTCTGTGCTAGCTGCAACATGTTTGGCATTGAGTTGTAGCAGAGGTTGGAAGAGCTCCGGATAGGCAAATTCTTTCTTGGAAAAGTTGTGCACACATCCAGATTTCCACCAACTGAGCTACGCCGTGGACCCGTGCAATGAGAAACGTCCCGCCCTTATTCACTGTTTACTTGCCTTGTGTCTGGTTACTTTGGTTACGTCCAGTCTACCATAGCCAACACTGTCTTTCCAGCTCTGGTGGAAGGTCTAGTTGCATGCATCATCATTCTCCTATAGAGGAAAAAAAGGGAGCAATGACTTGCTTGTATTTCTTCAAACCAGTCAAACCGTAAAACAGTAACACCTAGATAGCAAAAGGGGAGTAGAAAACCTACCGATGTATTTGTGACAGACTTTACACCTTCAGTCTACATGAAGTGAGTCAGACCAGGTTGTGTTTTATCAAGAAAGAAGTGAGAATTAATCTGCATTTTGCTACCACTCTGTGCAAAATGTGTGTAATCACAAGTCTTTATGTAACTAAGCATGCATACTGTATGGGTGTTTGTGTGTGTGTGTGTTTGCACTCATATATGTGCATGTTTGTACGCACAAGTTGCAGCTGTTTCTGGATGCATGTGACTGTGTATATTTGTGTGTGTGTGTGTGTGTGTGTGAATAATAGAGTATTTCTGTCTACTCAAAGGCATAATTAGAGAGACTGATGTAAACAAAGTGTCAGCACTATTTCCATATTTCCGTAAGCGTTTTCTCTATAATCATGTTGTTTAAACAAGGAGCTTCACAAGGAACCGTTTGAGTAGTGGGATGTCAGCACTGTCAGGGTAAAGCAGGAGAACAAAATGCCTCAGTACCTTCTTCTCTTTGAAATCAATGAGTGATTTATAAAGCATCTCTACTAGCAGCATGACAATACTCCAGTGCTGCGAACACAATTGCTTTCCAGCACAAGTTAAGGAACGTTAGAGTTGGTTAAAAGGTGTATTTGCTGCTGGGATTTCCTTCATGGATGAAATTCTTGGCTCACACCCACCGAGTTTTACTCTGCTGCAACTTGATAAAGTTAAAAAAAAAAGTGTGCTGATCTCATGGTCAAAGCAATAAGGGCATCCGTTTTCTGGGTCCAATTAATTTGCCACAAACCAGCTCCGCGGCGCCGTATAATTCCCTGAGACCCCAGGTGCCCATATTTGGCCTTTCATCTCTTCATTTGGGGCTGAGAAGGAGGAAATCATTTACCTGATCTGCACACTAACTACCTCGTTCACTCGTATTTTTTTTTCCAATTTATGCCTTTTTTTTTGAGGTGACTTTTATGCAGCTTCCAAAGAAGCTGTTAAAATGTCATTGCATTTCTCACAAATGCAAATGGCACGCACACAAAAGCCATTTGAAAACCAGATGTAATCTCAAAGCGTATGCACGCACTGAAATGCATATGTACACACAGTCACGCACACGCACAACACAGAAGTAAGATCTTGGAAGCGGATGAAAAAGAAACGCTGGCAAGTAAGAAGCACATGCAACGCAAGCAAATATCAACAAAAAAACAATGAGCCAAAATGTGGCAGCTCATGAAAACTTCCGAAAAAAAGTAAAACTGCTGATTGTTAAATGCCTACACAATCAAATTTTAGCTTGATGCAACACATTATTTCATATTTAATGCCAACTGATGGTAGAGAAAGTTCAGCTGAAGTTTTTAGAAAAAGAAGTTTTCATTCACACGCCTTAAGAAATCCCTCAGAGGGAGAAAGAGAGAGAGCTCGCAATCGGAAAGCATGAATATTCTGCTGTGAATTTGCATGTGCTTAGCTCCTCATCCTTTGGCCCACTTTTTACCTTGCTCCATAGGCTGTAGGTATAATCAATTATGTAAATAGCGCTGTTGTCCTAGCAAAATTGAGCACCGTCATGATGTTGGTGGAGAAGAGTTTGAAGGATGTTGACACACCTTCTTATCTTGCACATGTAAATAAAGCAAAGTGTCAAGTAGCCACGCGTGTGTTTGGAGGTTGTTGGATAAAGTCAACAGAGGATTGTTATGACTCAACAACTTCCTTTTAAAGACTGACAAACAGCCCGAAACATGATGCACAAGCTGCAGTTTGCTGAGACGGCAGTCCATTGTCGGCTCTCTTTAACAAGCACTTCTTGAAGTTTAGTGTGCTTATATAAAACTGGAGCAGTTAGAAAAGTTGACACATCCTCAACCTTTTCATTTTGGGTTTTTTTTTTGCCAAATAATATGTTGATATCAGATCTGATCTGGTGCTCCATTAAAAAAAACATGGTTGCAAAGACATCATTCACATTGAAAGGTAAGAAAACACTGAATATAAACACCAGGCTTCTATAGGAATGCTCGACCAACGTTTGGCACATTTTGTCTATGTGTATTGAAAACTTTGATTCAGATTTTTTGCATTTTTTCCCATCTGATTCACATAAGTGCTCTTCTTTGATCACACATCTTATCATAAATACTTACAGTTTCTGTGCATGTATACATGGGGCGTCATCGTCGAGACGAAACACCATTCAGACTCTTTCTGCTGTAATCATTAACAGCCCTCAGTAAGAGACTTTTTTTCTGCACCAAGCTATCATCTGTAATCTACCTCTGGTGATTCTTTTTCTGAGAGTAGCCAGAAAAAAGCGAGAGGAGATGATCAGCCATCTGTTAAGCTTCAAGATAACAGCGATGAACGCCTCAGTTTTCGCTGCAGCTCAATTCGAGGCATTGCATTGATATGAGATTGGTTTACGTTGTGCGTGGACCTCTTGGACTGACGTTATCTCCAGCCTCCAACCATAATATTCATATTCATTTATTTTTTATTTTTTTGGTAAGATGCAATCTTAGTGTAATTTGAAGTGCTCATTGTTCGCCACCAAGGAATAAACAGGGGTGATAAAAACAGTTTGACCCCGGTCACAGACCTCTATAAAGCCTCACATCTATGCAGGAGTCTGGCACAGTGCTGGTCATGCATATTTCTCTCTTTATTGTTCCCTCACAATAACCCCAAAGCCTGCCAAGCATCCAGCCACCGGGTCCCTGAGCAGGATCAATCACCAATATGTAAATGCCAAATTTCTCTCCATATGTATTTCATCTTCTTGTATTTAAAATGTTTTTTTTCCTGCTACAATTTCTATATTTAAACTATTTTAATATGAATTTAATATGCACTTGAAGTCACATTTTATCACTGTAAATACACATTGATTAGCCTGGGCCTTAAAGCAGCTAACACACAAAAAAATGAGCTTTCATGACTGTGACTCACACACTCGCACTTAACGCAATTGTAAAGTAGCTGATGTTACGAGTTGTTAAAACAGAGTCCGACGTACACTCCGTATGGTTTCTCATTAATCTCAAGTATTTTGTTCCTCTTTGTTTCCCAAAATTAAGCTTTTTTCATCTTCCCTCTGATATGCGAGCAGCTCCTCGTGGTGTGTGTGTCCGTGTGTGTGTGTGTGTGTGCATTATTTTCCACTGATGCTCATTATGTGGAGCAGTAGGAGGGTGAAGAGCCCATTTCTAGCATGTTTCTATGACTACAGCCAGCAAAAAAAAAAAAAAAGAAAAAAGAAAAAAGTTGTATGTCTTAATTGCAGCAGTGAAGATATTATTAAACTTCCTTTGATTTGCGTAGCTGTAATCTAATTTCTGCACCCTGTGCCCTGTATTAGGTAGCTGCTTAATTACACAACGTGCCACACATGCCACTACACAGTTTGTATTTGTGTAGCGAGGCAGAACCCTTTGTCTCAAAGCTATGATGAGGTGTCACTTGCGAAATAAAAAAGTAAATGGAAATGCTGTATCTCAAAATATGTTACAGTGAGCTACATTCATAAAAAACATCAACACAGCACCGCTGAGGCTCAAGATTTTGTCTGTGAATTTACTGTGCGCGATGCGTTTGGAGTAAGAAAAAAACGCTATAACTGAAAATAAAGATAGAGATTAAGCAGTCAGTCTCCTGAATCTTGTTTATCACACTAACGGCTGGTAATAAAAATTCTGAACCTTGATGTGCAAAAACAAATCAAATGAGGAAAAACATTTATCTGCACACGCCGTGCGCATCCGTCAACGCTGCTGTTTTATGCGTCATACGGAAGACGTGTGGTGTGAATAAGTACGTAATGTAAATACTCAGGTATGACTTGGTTCATATGCTACGGAGTGTTTTTCAAACAGGAAGCATGAAATAGCCTACAAAGCACATATATGGGCGCACACACACACACAAAAACACACACGCACAAAAGCAAGAGGAATACCACTGCAATATAATTTGTCTCTGGTGATGAATTCCCACCAGTGTCTCCTGAGACATCCAGCCCATGCTGACAAACTAACACATTTTTCACTCTCAGGCCACCGCTTCCTCTCTCTCTCTCCTCTCTTTTTTCTCTCTTTATTTCCCTCATACTTTCTTTTTAATCAATTGACTTTTCATGCCCTTCTCTCTCTCTCTCACCTTTTTTCTCCAGGAGGAAGAAAAAGTGGACGTTGCCTTAAAAAATGTTGCCAGTGGCTTCTGGGATTACTCTGATTACAAAAACAACAAACAAAAAAAAAAGAGTATGCGTGGGTTGGGACTGTTGCCACACACACTGTGCTGTGCTTTCTGTTCTCGGCTGGAGGCAACAAAGTCAGATCTGCATGTTTGACGTGTTTGTTGATAGTTAACACTTTTTTGACACGTTTCCTAACGCCGTTCCCTACTGATTTGCAGCAAAGACGAAAGAGTTTTCATCTACAGAGGTTTGACATCTTCTTTTTTCGCTTTTTTATTTTAATGATGAGAATTTGGTTGAAGTTTTAACGCCTAACAAAGAGCTAAAAGAGAGTTATCAGTTTCTGTCAGTGTCACCACACCTGAACTGGGACTGCAGTTGATAGA
Organism: Acanthurus lineatus; assembly: GCA_029814665.1. Lineage (NCBI taxonomy): Eukaryota > Metazoa > Chordata > Actinopteri > Acanthuriformes > Acanthuridae > Acanthurus > Acanthurus lineatus. Next base: position 5,155,024 of record JAPZDV010000008.1, read on the forward strand.
GAGATGTAAATTATAGCAAAACAGGGATTTGGAGAGAAAAAAAGATGTGGAACGAAGAAAAAATGTGTGATATGATATGTAAAAGGGAGAAGAGGTTAAAAAAATAAAAGGCCGTTACAGGAACGAGACGGAGTGAAGAAAAAGCAAAAGAAGTCACAGTTGTTCCATTTTTTTCTGGCTGTCTGAACTCAGCTCTAAAAATTGGAAACAGTGGCGTTCCCTAATCTCCCATCACCTGCACAGAGTGTATTCAGCGTCTGATAAACCGCCCTGCAACCCTGTACTAACACACAAACACACACTCAAACACAGATTTAAATATAAAAGGATCATCCCTCTAAAGAACACACACACACCCACAGCTCCGTGCGAAAACTACGTCCGTTTGTGTAAACCGAGTAAGTGAACTTTTATCTGAAGTCACGATAGGTTTGTGCTATCTGTGCTGATATTTAAAAATACCGGCACAGTGGCAGCGGCGGCTGGAATAACAATCCTTTGGGAGGGGAAAAAAAAAAAAAAAAAACTGCTATCGGATTCAGTTCCCGCCGAGTGAGTCGCCTCAGAACCGGCCTGCTGTGGTCGAGAAATGAGGCCGGCGGGCAGATGTCATATCCGGGAATGTGTCGGCGTGCGGTAGATCACACTGTATATTCCTGATTACTTAGTCATGGGCCTTATCTGCAAACTGCCACATGGCTACTTGACAGTTGGCTTGGCCTTGGCGTTGCTGTGTCCTCCTTTCTGCCTCGACATCCCCCCCCTCATTCTCTTGCTCTTTTTAAGTCTTGTTTAAATTTACATTTTACTCGACAGGTTTTTTCTTTCCTAGTGTCCATCTGCCCTCTTTTTCCTCCCGTTCCACTCTATTTCTTTTCACCCTGTGGTAACAACATTAAAAGATGAGTCTTCCAAAGGGAAAGATAAAAAAAAAAAAAAAAAAGTTGCTCGGTAACAACAGAGCAGGATTTGTTTCTCATGTTTATCTTTTCTGCCAAAAGCCATCTAATACTTTTCAGGATGGCTTAATACTTCATATAATCTCTTTTTTCAAACGTCTGCGTCCTCTTAACTTCAGATAATTGGAAGCGAGAACAGTGTAAGCGAAGATCTTGTTTGTGACTAGCATTTGAATTTGAGCCCCGCTGTGCTACCTTGTTATTCCAATTGCCTAAGTGCTCAGCCAGAAATGTCAGGTCAGAAGCAAAAAAAAAAATAAAATAAAATAACAAAAACCCCATCTGGAAACAGTCCCACTTCAAAAGCAACATCACCTCAATTACATGAGATTCTTTATTTTTTTTTGCGCCGCAGCATCCGCGAGTCGTGTTATCAAGCTAATTGAAGAGTCTAATTCCAAAGAGAGATGATACAACATCAACTCTAAGAGAATTAATTTCATCCAACCCCAACAAAGTCTGGAGAAAAGGACTGGCAGCAAGTTAAGCTGCTTAATCATCAATCATATTTTGAAATGAGTATTAAATGTATGTGGAATGCTAAAACAGTCAGAACGGCTTCATTGCGGTGAAGAATAGAGCTTCTCATGTTGTCACTTATTTAAGAGTCACTCAAGTACTGTAACTATGAAGTGAAAGAACAGAGGAGAAAGTGGATCTACCCCCTATAGATCCTTTCGGCCCACCTGAGGCCCCTTATGACAACCTTACTCTGCTGATAAACCAACAATTAGATACAATTTGGGGGAAAAAATCATTCAAATTTGTGCAGCAGAGCTTTTTTTTCTCATCATCTTATGACTCACAGACTTTATTTTGCCGCCCTGGGAGGAGAAATAAAACCACTAGACTACAAAACTTAATTTAAAAGTGGGAGTGTAGTTTCATCTTGACCACGTTCAGCAGTTAAATAATACTTACACACTGTTGCATCAGTCATAACTATCTTCATTTGTAATCTTTAAGAACACGTTAGTAACAGGAGACGTTTTTTCCATCAAGTCAGTCATTTTTATTTTCATACTTTCAGGTCCATTTTTACTTTTAAATGCACTTGTAATGGAGCCTTTTCACATCATTTCATTGGTACCTTTTCCAAAAAAAAGGCCACGTTACACCTTGTTGTGACTCTTTGGAATGACCTTGATGACGCCTCAGACTCTTGTACCTGGAACTAATTGCAACAGGAAGGCTCATTAGCGGACGACAGTCGTTCCCCCATGAGCTGCTATACTCATTTCTCCCAGGACGAGCCGTCTGGACACCAGTGTGACCTACTTCTAAAACCACTGATGGAAAGATTAAATAAAAAAAGTGACTCTGCAACATCCTTACAAACTCTCAGTGTTACAAACTTGATTCCAGCTTATGAACTGGGACCATCCCTCCCTTTGGTTTACACTATGAAAACCATGTGTGACGTTTAAAGTCAGATTTATAGCCCAACCGCACGTTAAGGTTATTATCTCATTGGCATTAATAAAAAGAAAAGTATGGCTGTAATACATCCGCTAACAAATCACAAACAGGCCATTATAGAAATACTAATGAAGGGTAATAAAAACTATCTGTCCAGAGATATTGTTAGAACGTATCTGTGATCTAATTTCATTATGAAATGTTGCCGTGATTAACGTCTGGCAGCTAATCATCTCGTAAAGCGAATGACGATTCTCTGCGCACACACACATCTGAACAAAGCAAAGAGTGACGCCTGATCCCCTGAGCCCGTTTAAAACACTCTGTATCTGGTACTGTCGCCGCCGCTGTGTGTGTGTGTGTGTGTGTGTGTCACACATCCTTGTATGTGCGTCTAAGTGCGCTGTATATGTGTGTAGGCGTATATCTCTTTCAAAGACACATTAACACCTTTTCACTTGGCAGCGTTTGCAGGGTCCCGTCTTGGGAATAACACAGCATCCGTACAATACATCTGGGACCCGAAGCCCACTGTTATCAAACACCCGCTCTCTCCATCGCCCCATTTCACTCTCCTCTCCTTCTTCTTCCTCCCTCCCTTTCTCCCTTCTCACCTCCCAACCACAACCCCTCTTCACTCTTCCTACGCTTCTCTTAAATCCCAAAGGGTGTCAAAAAATTACTGTGACATTATGCAGAAGGAGGAGAGAGAGAGAAAGGACGGCAGGGGTGTCAAACCTGCATCATGTCCACACTAATGCCCCTTTCATACCGGAGACATACAGCAAAAATGATATGGATCCACTTGACAAAGCTTTTAACCCGCTTGTTACAGTTTGTGAGTGGATACATTCTGCAGTGTGTTTCTATGCACTTAACTTTGGCGGCCCTGAGGGTTTAATACACCGCAGATAAAGAAAACACACGCCAACAGACAAAAAACAGGCACTTTTCAATGGTGTCTTCACCAGTTTTTACAACATTTGTAAGAGTTTTATTAAAAGCTGCAATGTGAGAAAACACCAAATGCGGAAAAACTGAAACAACAATGGCTTTTGATATTAATGCTGTGTGTTTTCTGTTATTTGGGCGAAAAATGGCTTCTGAATTGCTTATGAAAAAGATCAACTGACACACTTCAGCCCATTCAGAGAGACCATATCTGTTTCGACCCTGTGTGCACTCGATGTTAATGTTTTTCTGCATTCAAAGAGTAAGTCTTTAAAACTAGATCAGCTGCATCTGAGTATGTCAGCTTGATTATGGATGTGTATGTGTATGGGCAGAGGGGGGGTGTAGGGATAAAACAGACAGCAGCACCGTTTTCTGATTAACCAGCTGAGTGTGACTGTTGTCTTTAACAGTCACACTTGCATGACTGATTGCATGTACGTAGTCATGCATGCGTTCACACACCTCTTCTTCTTCTTCTTCTTCTTCTTCTTCTTCTTCTTCTTCTTCTTCTTCCTCCATTACGTCTTTGTTCCTCCATCGTTCTGCTTGGTCGACTTGGGAAGCAGCTCAGGAGCAGAAAAGGTCAAGTGACTGTGCTCCCTCCTCCTCCTCCTCCTCCTCCTCCTCCTCCTCCTCCTCGCCTCCTCTCTCTCTAATGTGTATGTGGAGGGGCAGAGAGGGCGGAGCAGGTGGAGAGCATGATGTGTGGCAGTAATGAACCTGCATATACACAGGTGTGTGTGTGTGTGTGTGCTGGAATCGACTACCATTTATTGCCTGAGCAGCCCCCCCACCCCCACCCCCCACCCCCCACTTCGTCCCCTGTTTGCTATCAGGTTGTGATTTACATCTTTTTTTTTTTATGATTTTCCCTGCTGACTTTACTCCTGATCAATAATGCAAACACATCGTTGGAGTGGGTGGGTGGGGGTGGGTGGGGGTGGTGGTGGTGGTGGTGGTGGGGGGGACTAGGATGGGCTTCATGTGTTGACAGAGAACCAAAGGGAAAAATGATGACACATTTCCACAAAACCACAACGTTAAGCTTTGCACTTTCTTCGCCACTGTTTTATAATTACTGTCCTGCTGCAAAAAATACTCACAAACATCATGCACAGTGAAAAATGGTCTTTTGGAAATTAACCAGTTCTAATTAAATGAAGTTTGTCAAGACCACAGTGCCCAGCTGCGTCAAAAAAGGGAAGATAAAGATCATTTGTTGGCTTAAAACACCTGGTTTTATCACCAGAAACATGACTGCTTATTTGTTCTGATGTCCTCTTGTTGTATCATTTGGTTTGGGTCGTCAGAAACATGACTGGAAAATCTGCCTTTGTCTTTTTGCATGAACACATATAGTTTTGTTTGCCTGTAAAATGGCCTGATGCTTGCTGGAATAACCCTGTTGCACACGTTGACCTTGATCTGATCTTGAACACTGGTCTCGTGCTTGGCAGCCGTCTCATGTAGGTGCTGCACCACCACGAGCCAGATTCAACAGATCTGGACTGTTGACGCCTGCGATTGAGCAGCTATTTCAATCAGCTTGTAATCAGGACTATAACCGGGTTTGTTTTGAAATATTATGTCACATGTGAAATGTACAAATTAAATGTATCTGCGGTTGTATTTTCATTGTGACCAGGCTGCAGACGTGAGCCGACCCAGTTAAAAGGTCTGCACGAGCTACATCAGCGGCTGCTTAATGTTGTGGGTAAAACACCGAAAACGACACATTTTTAAAATTCCCTTTTGAAATCTAGCCGTGGCGGATGTGTGATGTGAGACTGGGAGCATAAAAGAGAGTGCTGGGTGTGTGTAGGTAATGGACTGTGAGGGGGGGTGGGGGGGTGGGGGAGTGAGTGAGCGGGGCTGTTGGCCTCTGTCCTTGGTGAGTAATGACCACAGAGGAGGACAGATGATCATGTTCATCAGCTCCCAGAACTGAAGCTACCAGCCCCCCTGCTGGGGAGGATAAGTCAGGCTGATGGCCCATAATCTGTGTGTGTGTGTGTATGTGTGTGTGTGTGTGTTAGTAAGCCTGTGGTTGAGGAAAGAGAGCAGGGATGGAGGGAGAGAAGGCTGGATGACAACCGTGATAATGAGTCTTATCGTTGATTATGGAGCAAATACTAGAGAGTGTGTACATTGTAAATGTGTGTGTGTGTGTGTGTGTGTGTGTGTGTGCATACCGCTGCACGCAGAGGGGGAGTTGATGTGTATACGGTATTAAAAGTACTTATTACATTTATTACAGAGCTGTTTTATGTCCGGCAGTTGCAGGGCTTGCTTAAGGGGAAAATTAGGTGTGCTGACTAGCCTTTTCATTAGCACGTCATTAAAGTTTGAAAAGTAGCTAAATAGCCGAGGCTCGCCATACATACTGAAGAGCTGCCAAGCACAGAATCTATATCATTAAGGCCAGTTTATGTTTTTCAGGAAGTTTCAGCTTTAGCTCTTTTAAAAATGGCCCTTAGATCAAAAGCTAAAAATATCTGCATTCAGGTCATTATTCAGGAAGCTGTGCATTAAAGTGTATAATAATAATAAAAAGGATGTTCATTATATACGATAAACAGACTGATGAATGAATGTTTTTAAGTACAAAATCCCACATTATTAATTGTACTACTAGAGCTACTTTAAACTAAACAACACATTGCAACTTAATTCAATTAAAAGAGCAGTGTTTTTATGTCCTTGATGAGTTTGTCGGCTCTAAAATCTGTTTAAAATTTTAGGTGAACACTGTGATCATTATTTTTTTTAACGGATGCATAATGAAGAGAGCTCTTTAAATCCTCTCCTTTCAGCGCTCAGAAAAGACCCCATTGATTGGAGATTCTACCTGTGTTCACATCACTAGTTTTCTCTCTGCTAAAAAAAAAAAAAAAAAGGTATCTTGCTTGTCAATCAGCAGTAAACTGTATTGCTTTTCAAGCTAAACTGTGAAGATGATCAATTCTGGGCAATGCTTGTGTACGTGCCTGAATGCTGTCTGTGTGTATGTATGTGTGTGTGTGTGAGACTATGAGATTCAGAGCGACGGATTGCTAAGTGTAGTCTATGTGTTGCAATGATGCAAACCCTTGAAACAGCACCACCATGTTTCAGTTTCGTCTCGTTCTCCTTCCATCTGAAGAAGCCGGTGGAAAAAGAAAAAGCTCGCTAATATTTGCTTGCTGCAGAATGCTATTAACATGTCTGCTCACTTTAGGTTGCATTAAATCAATAGCCCCATGAGAAAGAGATTTCCATTACAGAAATTATCTCAAGTCCATTTGTGGACCGTGTGTGTGAAAAGAAAAGAGTG
>JAPZDV010000008.1:5161768-5179425 GCA_029814665.1 Acanthurus lineatus
AACAACCCAATTAAACTAACCAACAGTCTCAACTCAGCTGTTGGGTTGAAAAAATAACCCAACAGTTTTTAGTGTGTGGTGAAAACGTTTGCAATCTGCAGCATGTGAGTCACTTTCAGCCCGTTTACCTTGGTCTCATAAGAGGGTTCAGACATGTAGACCAGAATGATCAAGAGCTTCTCATGGAGGGGTCTCATGGTATTTGTACTGACTCATCGTATTTGTCGTGTATGTGCTTTACTGTTAAGTACTCTTGAGTATTCTGGGAAGACCCATCCAACCATCAGTGTTGCAAACAGTGGCTGGAAGAAGACGAGTTATATATTTCTCCTTACATGTACATGTACTTCAACTCTGAGTGATTATGCAGAAAGTTTCAGTCAATAACTTTTCTGGTGTTTCTGTTTCAGGAAAAATTCCAGTGCAGCACCATCTAAAAAAAATGGACTACAATGACCTTCGTGCAGTCTTTTCATGCTGCCATGTGTATATTCAGCTTCCTTCCTTTTCACCTTGCTGTAAAAAGGGTCTCCCTCCCCTTGTGTTGCCACCATGTCCTTGTCGACTTCCTTTGGTGAACCCTTGAGATGAAGGTAGAGGATGACTGCATATAGGCCAATGCTTATTTTCTCCAACAGCTGTGCCTACTTCCATTTTTCAATTATCCAGAACAGAAATATTATAAGAGTTATGTACTTAAATTTTTCTGCATATTCACTCGAAGGGTTAAACTTCATGCATATGTAATGAGAACTGCATAGCTCATCTCCTTCTAGCTCAGGTCATGAACTTATCAATCATCATGCATAAATGCTGTGGTATTTAGTGTTAATCAGTGTTATCAGTGCTTTAAAGAAATATCATTTTACAAACAACCAAAGGTCCCAGGTCAGTTGGGGGTTGGAAAGTCCAAGAACACCTCATTATTAATATCATTTATTATTATCATAAAGGCTTTAAAATCTAATTCTTAACATTTTTCTATTTTCCTTATATATTATACATCTGCTACACTTTCCATGTTACCTTTACTAAAAATTAATAACAAGTTTATCAATTAATTGAAAATATACTTTACTGGAAAATATATACTTTGGTTTTTGCTTGTGTTCGGTGTGTTTAGACTTTTGGCAGTGGCGCCGCAAACCGCCTAATTGAAATAATAACACTAAATTGCGGACCCCTGCAGCCCGACGCGGGACCCTCATTGAATCCCTAACCAGACTTCAGACCCAAGACACTGAGATCATTACACAAGCGCAGGATTGTGTAAACAGAGGAATATAACAATCAATAAACCCTTTTTACAGCCACATCCACGGCCCTAACTCACCGGGCCCCTCCGCTCCCTGTAAAGAGAAAAGAAAAAAAAAAAGGCACGACTGCGTGGTCGCCTCTCGTGGAAACACCTGGCGCGGAGATTTTTCAGGTTGCAGCCTCTTGATAGGTCGACCCTCCCGTACCCTCAGATCCGCGTCCCACTCCATTGCGCTCGCTCGGTGTCAATCTCTTCCTTAAATCCCTCCCCCGAGATATGAAATAGACCGTGTGGTTCCCCGTATCCTGCACTGCTTGCCCAGACGGCTTCCGCTCCATTCAAACGTTGAGTGCGTGTCTGCTGCGGTGCGTTGCGCGCAGGCTGGAGAGAGATGACAAGAGCCCCGCGGAACTGGCCAGACAAACATGGATCTCCGTAAAACGCTGATTGCGGTGCTTTGGATATTATTGCTGATCATAGAAGAAGACTGTCACGCTGAAGAAGGTATGTAAAAAAAAAAAACGTGTTTTATGTGTGTTTGTGTGTTTTTTTTTTTGGTACCCAAACCGGTGTCCGCAGCGGACAGCGCTGATCGACAGACTGATGTCCGCGGCGGAGAGAGTTTGGCGTTTGCGCTTGTCCTGCAAGAGGAAGCAGGTGCGTCGTTTTCACTGATCATAGAGCAAAAAAATAGTCGTGGAGTTGAACCGGTCTTTAGATGGATCAAACCTCACATGTGAAAGAGAGAACACCTTTTTTTTTGAGACGCCTTTCAGAAAACCTCTACTATGACAGAATTTACGCGTTTGAGCTCAGTGAACTCAGAGCGTTTCACCCCCGAATAACCGGAACATGCGAGCAAATACGGTTTATTTAGATTAACAGATTTACTTGATACTTAATTGCTACTAAATCAAGACAGATAAACATGACTCTTCAGTTTAACAGCATAGCAGAAACCCGTAAAATTGATAATTATTTACGCTTTCCGTCCAGCATTGCGGATCGTGCACTAAAACACCGATATGAATAAGTTGTCATGATTTTTTTTTCTGCACAAAAAAGTAAAAAAAATCATCTCTGTTACCACAGAAGAGCCACGATCTGCTTCAATATCCAATGTCTGATTTATTCCGAGAGGAAAAGTCAGTTTCGTTCTGGAAACCGGTCTCGTTATGAGAAAGAAATCCCCGGTTTGTTGTCACAAAGATTTGGATTGTGTGCTGGGCTTTTGTCACGGCATCTTTGTGCAACTGGTTTCTTTGTCTTTTTTTCCCACTCTGTGTCTCTGATGCTGTGGCGCGGACGACAGGACGCATTAGGCTGAAGCCTTATTGCTTCCCCCCTCTGCGTGCAACTCTCCTCCGTTTCCCAGCGCGCTTCTTCTCTAATAAGTACCCCTCCTGTCAGTTTTTTAACAGCAGGACAGCTGTTTTTCTCAGTTGCTTTCTTTGTCTTTCCGACAGCGTTAAATCAAGAATCTTTATCAAAGCAGAAATGCAGGGGAACAATGTGAGATTCACTGGGTGGTTTGTGAAGATTTAATGCTGGTTTGGGATCAGTCTTTGGATTGCTGGCTTGTTTAATTGCCCCTGTGCATCTGCAACCAAGTGTGTCATGAGAGTGTTAGAGCTGCTGTGGTCCAACAGCAGCCTGGCTCATCGTCCCGGTAAATACTCTTTTTTTTTTTTTTTTTGCACTTACAAGTTAGCCAAGATGCCGTAAAAGCTACACAACTTCCATCAGTTCAAAGTCACACACACACACACACACACACACACGGTGCTGATTGAATGTATGTTTTTACTCACCGGCTGGATCAGGTGAAGCTGGGGGAGTGATCCTAATCAGTTTCCAGATTGTAAAGTGGAAAAGAACATAATGGCTTCAGTCCCCCCCCCCCGGGCATTTAGGATGGAGGGGGGCTTGTTAGGGCAAGGTGCGGGGGGGGGGATTTTGGTACACACCTTCGTGGACACACACACACATTCACATGTGCCGAACAAGCACCAACAGGAACCTGTAACCTACAGAACTGTAAATTTGACTTGCCTGCCGTGCAGCACTGATGAGCACAAATGCACAACTGGCACACACACACACACACCGCTCTGGATCGTATGCACACACTCATTTGACATGTGCATGTTGCGTTCGCATGCATTGAATGTTACACACTTTTGCACACACACAAACAGCAGTGTGTAACATTTTCTGCTTCTTAAGGGCCCCATTTAGTGCACACACATGCAGACATGAACACTTGCAAACACACACACAAACACACACATATTTGTGCTGTCTTCATTCACACATACACATTCCCTCTCAAGCATTGGATGCAACACACACACACGGACCCGTTGCCAGATTGATTTGGTTCCCTGGAATGCTGGGTAGCAGGATTTGGATGCTAGCTTTTGTTTAATTGATGTTGTGACAGCGATTAATTGCTGTGAAAGCAATGTGCTCCTGAAGGCTGCTATTGGCAGCCATTCTTCTCGCTGTTCGTACGGATTTGGGAGATAGAGGAAACACTGGGGGAGAATTTTCCATATTAATTGATGCGATTTACCTACCTGTCTGCTAGAGACTCTGCTATGAGAGCTGTGCTTTAACAAAGGAAGCCTTCGCCGTATAAGGGATTTGAGAGCATTTGTTCCAACCTATTATATTATATTACAATATTTATGCGATTCTTTGATCACTATTCATGAATTATCCCCCTTTCAGACCGCTCTTGTGCCTTTTTTTTTTAATGCTTTAAAAGCTTTCCTTCACAGTTTTACATTTCCTTTGTGCTGGTATTTGCTCATATTTGCAAGACAACGATCTCATGTTGTCGTCCCTCATCGCTCCTCCACTCTTCTTACTTCCCCTCATCCTTCTGTTTTTCCTTTCTCCTCCCATTGTCCTCTCATATGTCATCCTCCTCTCCTTTCCTTTCTCCCCCCTTCTTCTCCGTCCTCTCATGCACATGCCTCCTGCATCCCGAGCTGACTTAGCAAACACTAATACGACCTGGTGTCCACTATCACATACCTGCAACCTCACACACACAGTCAATCCAGCCACTCCCCCCCTCCCTCCGAGGCCGCCGCTTTTCTCATTCCCAACGCCTCAACACTAACACACCTTGGCATCTCATCGGGATCTCATTTACTTCCCCCCTTCTCCTCCCTCTCTCTCTCCTCTCCCTCCCTCCCTCTGCATCCATCCATTCTGCAGCAAGCTGAGAGAAGTGAGAGAGGGGGGGCACCAGCTAGGCACAGAACAATAGAGAGGCGGCGTTGATGGAGAGGCTGAAGTGACTGAGAGTGAAAGAGCCTCGGCGTAACCTGTGGGATCATCCTGTTTGTGCGGCCGTAGCTTTGTTTGATGCCTTGTCTTGTCGGAACGGCCCGGGTGACTTGACTGCATCATGTTATTGGCAGGCATTCAGCCTATTGTTTACCTCGCGGCATTATTACGCCCATGTGCTTCCAGCCCTTTCATGTCAAGTGTAATTTCCAATTTCCAGCTGACATTTTCCACCGTGATGCTTTGTGATGCCGGGCTAAATTGGGATACAGTCACAGCGTTTCTACCAGTAAACATGTCAGAGTTACACACCAGTCTCCTGTAATAAAAGTATCCACCCAAAGCTGAAAAAGTCTATATTTGTTAGGACAACGTTACAGGCCTACAAGTCAGCTTTAAAAGGCTTAAAGGACTCACAAAGCTTTTGTGAAAGCGTTTTTGTTTGAAGCCAGTCACCTTATGATTGTAACGGAGTGTATTCTGATTCTATAGCACCCGATTTATGTCCACTGCCAATGTTCAGTGTCACCGCAGGAGGTCTTTTATAGTCAAAACCAAAAGTTGTGGAGTTTTAGGTGGAAGGAAGGGTATGCAAAAGCGTCCAACTTTCAGGCCAGAAACTGCAGCTTTAATTTTGTCTCGGTGTATCCGTTTGACCCCGTGAGTGAGTGCTGAGAGTGTGTTTGACAGCTCAGCTCCGAACTTTGCAGTAACTCTCGATACATTTGCTTTTCTTTTCTTTAGTTTCCCTCTTTTTTTTGTTTCTAGAATCATAAGGTCATGAGATTTTGGCATAAGAATAGTTTTTTTTCTGTTCCAGCTGAAACATTTTCAGCTCACTCGTTCAAATATTCACCTCAATTTGCTTTGCCCGAGAGGGTTTTGCTTCCACTTGCATCTTTTCAGAGACTTTATATGCAAGTCTTCACCTCCAGAATCTGCATTTGGTCTGAACCTTCAAAGCTCCAAACATTATTTCTTTTAGTTTTTTGACTACAATTTTTTTTTCTAAGCATATCCAGACAGTTTGGTTGTCAAATCTTAATCATATCTTAGTCACAGTTCAGTTTAGTCATCTATCCAAAGTCAGGCTAAAAAAAAATACCACTCTTTTTTTCTGAGGTTTTGCAGAAACATGCATTATAAATGTTCTGTCTGAAGAGTGAGTTGCTGCAATCTGAAGTCCAAAAGATCCTTTTTCTTCTTGGTTTCAAGGTGAGGCAGGGACTATCTGTAGATTAAAATGAAAAAAACTACCTTCCTGTTATTATCATTTGTGATAAAATAACAGTGATATGTGAATTTATTTTCTAAAAAGCTGCCACTGAGAAGCAAAGCTTTGGTGTTCCCGTTTACTGCTTACTTGAACACAACATCATCCAAGTAACTATTCATTATAACACTCCACTCGTATGTCATATTATTACTGAATCATATAATTAGCACTTTGAAGCAATCTGATTGACTAATATTGGGTTTACCAGCAATTGCCAGACTGGCTGTGGAGGAGCACTCCACCCTCCCAGGCATCAATTGGGACTAATTGTCTGTGATTGATGCAGGCTAATTTCTGCTCTGCTGCCACTGCCGGGGCCCAAAGCACCGGTCCATCTCAGGCTGGCGAGGACAGCCTTGGACCCGGTGCATCGTTGGATGGGATGGCTGTGACCTCTGTGAGTGAGAAAGGTCAGAGTGATTTGTGAAGATGGCAGCCGCGGCGGCCGTGACATTCACTCATCGAAGCCTCAGGGACGCTGTCATTATCAGTACAGATGAGAGGCGGGGCGAAGACGAGAGGGAAGGTGGAGGTACAGGTGTGAGAGATGATTGAAGGGAGGTCGGGGGGGGGGGAGTCTCATCTAAAAATAAAAAAAAAAAAATGATGCATCACAAGCAGATAGGAGAGAAGAGGTGTGTCCGGTCGAGGGGTGACGATTAAAATGAGGCTGATTTAGTCTGAAAATGAGGAACGGTGGATGGAGGAGTGACAGAAAGAAAATTGGAGGCGACTAAAGGCGAGCGGGGGGGGGAGCAGCTGATGAGGGAATTGTAAGCTGCCACCACTGCTTTGTTCCACAGCTCTTGTATGTTACATGTAATCAAACAGACCGATGGTTTCTACAACAAGTCAGTGCAGCAGCCAAGCCAGATCCTTATTTACCTCCCACTCCAGTGGAAAACATTGACTTAGACTGATAGATGAATTGTGTGTGTGTGTGTGTGTGTGTGTGTGTGTTTGTTAGAGCGAGTACGCATGTCTATTGGATATTGAGTCACCTGATTTCTTTTGTTCGGGGCGAGGACACTCGTGGAGCATCTTGGATATTCTGCTGGATCAGCAAGATTGAGGAGAGGGTGGGAGCATGTACGTGTGTGAGTGTGTGTGGGAGGGAAGGAGGAGGAGGAGGAGGAGTTCTTGGGTCTATATGTGTGTGTATGCACATGAAAGAGGAGAGATCGGGGTTTCACAGGTGTTTCAGCCATATTGAACCATGAGGAAGAGGCTCTGTGCAACTGGCTGTAAATGAAGGAACTGCAGATGGACCGCACATCAGATTATTGATAAATCAATGCTGAAATGTCTTCTTCAGCTGCTGTGTGTGTGTTTGTGTGTGTGTTTGTGTGAATGCAGCAGCCTCTGGTCACTTATGCACATTCTTTTGAATCTTTGTTTGAGTTAAAGAATGTTGAAGAAGTTCTCTACATCTTTTTTTTCCTCTCTTATAATCATCAGGATGCTGTCTTCTCTGAGAGGCATCCTCTGCAGGGTGCAGTTTTGTAAAGAATGAGATCAGCGTGAACGAGCTGCTTCCTGTTGGGGGGTTTCAATCCATCACAACCAACTTGCTCTTACAGCAAATTACGGAATTTTGAGATATGATTAAGTTGAAGATGTCGGTTAAAATCATCAATGAATTAAGACTTTCACTTGTTTCATTGTCTCATCATTGATTTCTGAAAATGATCTTGAACACACTGGATTTGGATTCAGAACATTTTGGGCATTTTTCGCTTGATTAGTGTCTAAAATCGATTATAATTTCTTGTTGATTGACTTATTGGCTAATTGACAAATGTTATAATTAGACATGAACTTATAGTCGATAATGTTTTTCTTTTTAAGCCCACTTTCTTTCCTGTACATGTATCCGGTAAAGATATTCCATTACCATTATATACTTCCCGTTATCCATTCTAACAAATAAATTTAATTATAATTATATCCGATCACTGCATCTCAGGAAATATCCCAGACCAGTATATTGCATCCTTCGTCCTATAATGCAGATTATAAGGACGAGTGTGTATCTGAACGTATAAGCATGAATCCACATATTCTCATAAGACAGGGAGCAGAAATGATCATCTAACGCCGCTTTCAGTGAAGTCGTAAAACCCAAAGTGAACATCAGCCGGAGCTTCTGTAGCAAAAGCACTTGTGCTTTCATGCCAGAACCTTATGTAAACATCTCAAGGGCCTGTTCGCTAAAGGTTCTTCAAAGGTTATATGCAAAAGAGTCTAATAAAAAAAACAGAACTTGGGAAAAAAAAAAAATTAAAAATTTCTCCCACCACCCACACCGCCAGCATCCTGCAGTTAAGACATATTTTTTATATTTCCCAGATTTTCATACGGATGCCTCGAACGCATTATTCATCTTTGGTGCTTTTGTTGGGATACTAATGGATTAGAGGAGTTTTTTTTTGTTGGCAGGCTTTTCGGTCCTGAGGTGTCTAAAGTTGATAAATGGTGACTGGTGTGTGTGTGTTTGTGTGAAAGCTGGAGCCGTGCTCCTGGCACAAATCTCTGCTCAGGGTGTTTTTGCATTGAGAGTAAACACTAACTGCATTAATGCGAGGCGTGATGTGGGTGGGCAGGGAGGGAATTGAACTGACAACTCGGCGGAGCTCAGTCAGTAAAACAAACCTCACACCTCCAGCTTTTCATTGCATTTCTTTGTTTTGTTTTTTTTTTTGATTGGGGAAAAACATCATCAGCCGCTCATTTTGACTTCAGTATAAAAAAAAAAAACAGGCTTACGAGGAGAGATTTACGGAAGCGAGCGGGATTACGAGACTTTGTTTATTCCATCTGTGGTCAGACGAACAGGAGGTGCTGCACAAATACTGTTAATAAACACACCTGAAAGCTCCGCTACCTTTACAGCTGTGTTGGAAAAATTTGCCTCTCCAGATTCTGCCTGTTTTTGGCTGTTTTTTTTCTTATTTTTTTTTTTTGTTCACCTGATCCAGAATCTGTTGCTAAAAATGTTAAGCACCAAACGAACCTTTGGGACTCAAAGTGGACTCACATTTGCTTGCTGTTGTGCGTTTTTTTTTGACCGCACACGTTTTGACACATCAATTTCTTTTGAGTCAAGAATGAGCTCCTGGGCTTTTGTGAGGAAAATGGTGGTGGTTTTAACCTGTTTGTGTGTATGTGTGTGTGTGTGTGTGTGCGTGTTTTGAGGCAGTTTTTCTTCCAGAGGTTAAATGCGTTGCCCTCCCTTTCAGGTGTTTGCTTAGAGACCATCAGCCCCAATTGAGCCTGGTTTAGGCGGCCCCATCACACTGTCATTGAGGTGACAGAGGTCTTGGAATGTCCAACCAGGCAAACACACACTCACACACTTTGTACACACACAGTTAGCTTTGCTTCTCTACAGACTGCAGACACGTATTTATTTTTTTTACACCTTTTTTTTTGGCAAGACGAAGATTCAGGATTTAGATTTTTCAGAACAGATTTTTTTCCTTTTCACAGTTTTGTTCCAAGGGGCTTCAGATTTGGATGAATTTTGCCTTCAATACAATTTTTTGACAAACTTAACTTAAAATCAAATTTGAGATTGCTCAGTCTTTGTGTTCAGCGAAAAAAAAATACTTTGTCGATTTCTGGATTGATATATTTTCATTGTTGAAACATTGTTGGTTTAAGCAGTTTATAATTGGCTCAAGTCCTCTGAATTAAACAAATATTATCCTTTTCTTTCTAACTGCCCTTTAGAAGCGTTTTCTGATCTCATGCCCTTATCAGCAGGATGTGATCATTTGTCTGAGGCTTCAAAAGCCACTTTTATAAAATGTCTAATGATGTGAAAATGCTAGAGTCAGAGTTTTGTTTGGGCAACAGTTTTAGTAGTTTAGATTTGATGATATTTTGGATTTAAAATAAAGGCACTTTGTTCAGGTTAAAGGATCTTCATCATGATAACTACAGTAGCAACAATGCAGTGAAGGTTTGGGAACAACAGCAGGGAAAGTTCAATGGCCTCAAAGTTTAAAACCTCAGCCTCTGCAGTAACATCACCTGACTTGTTGCATCGCTGTGGTCATAATTAGCGCTGCGGCCATTTGTGGCACTGACTTTATACTGAAGGGGTCTTAATCACATTTCTCCATTTCAGCATGTTTGGATGAACCCTGTTTGAGAACAAGTCATCCAACACTCTGTGAACCTTTCGCATGTGCAGCAGCTGAGACTGTGTAGTTCAGTAGTTTGGTCCAGTTACGTAACAATTACATGAACACGCGAGTGTGTTCTCATCTCGTTAAAACGTGAGGCGCGCCTCATTTTCGTGCATCCTCGTTCCAAACCGGCAACACCCTGTGCTTGTTTTAAAATAACATGAGAAAGCATCTACTCACGCTCACAAGTTCATGCACGTTTTCCCGCAACACCCTCGCTATCATCCCAGCTAGCACACACACACAAGAACACACACTTGGCGTACTTGGAGACCGCACACACACACCTCTACAACTGAAGTCAGCCATTAGCCTCCCCCCTCTTTCATCTTTGCTCTGCTGTGTCAGTGTCCGCCTGGCTGACTCTGGCTGAGGCTGGCTGGCCCGTGAACGCCGCCTCTTAATGTGCTTTTCATGTCCGCTTGTCCTCCTCTGCCACGTCCAACCTCATGACATGTGTTAAAACTCCCATTTTGTGTGTGTGTGTGTGTGTGTGTGTGTTTTGGGGCGGAGGATGCGAAGAATGCACCTTACATTAAATATATTATTACGTGCATGCTTTCATCTTTGCACTTTTATTATAAATGCTACATCATGCTTCTGTAGTCCCCCTCACACTCTCCACCATCTGCCCCCCCCTTCTTATATGCAGCAGGGATTGTGATGTAATAAAACTTTAATTCTGTCCACAAATTTTACTAATTCATTTTGTGAGGCTCTGTTACGTAACATTTATGCATTTAGACTGTGAAGAATGGTCCTTCACAAACGCTATTTAGAAACACACCAGCCATAAAGATATTGAGTCCCTCTCTGATGGCAGCCGCGTGACAACTTTGGCAATTACTTACCTCGCTGAGCCGAATCAGGCTGCAGCGCTTGTTAACATACTCAGACTCGGAGCAAAACAGAGAGGCTGGTATGCGCGGTGCATTCAGGTGATGGACTGAAACCTTTGGACCTCTGAAAGTCAAGAGTTGGCTGCTAAACAGCATTGCATAAAAGCACTCCAGCGATGCATCACACTCCTTTGTGACAGAGATATCATCTTTTTTTTTTAACTCAGTGCATTTTTCTTTCTTCACCAAAACCTGTCAGCTACACTCACCAAAATACAATTCTGACTGCCAGGAATTCAAGCAGAGATTCTGGTGTGTCACGCTGGTAAAAAAGCTACTGCAGCCTAAAGCAGAGACGATGAGCAGGCTTCAGTTTTCTTTCAGTTTCTTTTTCAACTTTTTTCATTTTCAGACATGCAGTCTTCAGCCCTGATTGGTGGAGTTTTGTGGTCAAACAGTCGCAAACATGGTCATCGCAAATAGGACGTTGTTGCCTTGTTTACCATCCAAAAAGGCTGCCGCTCCTCGGCCGACTGTCGTGTCGAGCCTTGTGATTCGGAGACTGCACAGCACAACAAGTGTGAGCTTTTGCACAGAGAGCAGCCTGCAGCAAACTTTCAAACCCAATCAGATAAAAGTGCTTTTGATCACAGCGGGGGAGGACGGCCACACACTGAACAGACCTACATGCCAAGTTGTTTTAATAAATGAAGGGATTTGATATCATGAGTTTTGTGGACTTGTGGAGATTAAGGAATTTTTTTTTTTTAAAGTTCATGGTTATGTTTATTCTAACAACAAATAGCTTTTATGTTATTTTTGTGATGTATTTTTTTGAAAACTGCAGATTCCTTGTAACAGCTAAAATCTTTTTTAGAGCCATTTTGTGGCATTTGCGATCATACGAGAGGAAAAAATATCTTGTTGAACTTGTTGAGCTTAGAGTTGTATAAACAGTCTCCAGTCCAGCCGAATGCCAAAGCGTGTGACTGACCTGAAGATCTACTGGACGACTGCAGGTCAGTGTCATGTTTTGGTTCGCCCAGTTATGAAAAACAGACAGATATATGAAGGTGTCGCACCAGCAGAGGGCGATTAATGGGAGCGAAGGATGTAGTAGATGTTGAAGAATGAAGGACGAGACACGAAGGGGCCGAGGTGAGGGTTCATTTATGGGTCATAGGAGGTTTGAAACTGGGGATTTGAGTTTATTTCCTATGTGAAGCAAATATTTAACATTGATTGTTTCACAGAAGTGGTCATTTTTGAACCAAAACAGTGTTATTTCCTTAACTTATACAAGTAGTTTCACTGCCTTTAATGTAAGATTTTGAAAAAATTTCATATTTATTTTTTGCTAAGCTGACCACAAAGGAAGTATCTGTTCTTTTCTTGTCTTAGTGAAGCAGAACGTGACCTTAACACGGTGAAATGACAGGTCTGTTACAAGCTTTGGTGTGACAGGAGGCCGCACAGTTAAACATACATGAGAGTGATTCACACATACACATCAGGTGAACAAACATACACTCTTCTCTGCCCGCTTCCTGCTGCCAGCTGCCCAGCGGTTGACTTTTCTCCTTGTTTTCGCTTGCAATCCCTCCTTCCGTCTCTGCACTGTGATGGTAATGACCGTCATGTTGGAAATGTGTCCGGTTGGGCCTCGTAAACCATTACCCCCATGCCTAGGAAGCCCCATTAATCTTTCTGAGAGGCGTTTGACCTTTCAAACTCATTAACCACAGCCGGTGTGCAGACAGACGTGAACGCATACACAAGCTGCAAATGCACATTCTTTTTTTTTCTCTCTCTCTCTCACACAATTGAACAGCGTGAGCGCACCTACACAATATGCGCTTAGGCAAACTCGACACACACGCACACAAAAACATACACACAGGTGAGTTTTCGAACGCACTGATGTGTGTCCAACTGCCAATATCGTCTTCACCAGCTTGCCATCGTAGCCCCTCTCTTTCTATCTTTTGTCTCTCCTTTCCTGTCCTCTCCATCCCCTCGTTTCCTCGCCGTGTGGGTTTGGTCAGTGACCTGGAAAATTGCCCGACCTTTTAATACGCAGCTTCCTTGGTGATGAATAAATACATAAATCGCATGTCTCCGGCTCAGTCACTTTTATGACACCCCTCCTTATCCCAGCCTCACCTCCAGTGCACCTCATCGCACCCCGTCATCTGCACCCTCTCCACACCGACACGGGAGAGAGGGGAGCAGGGTGTCTTTGAAGTGATAGCCCCCTGCAGAGAAGACTATCCATAATGAAAGGGTGTTAGTGACTGGGTTTGAGGGCGAGAAGTGTAAGGATGTAATGGGGGGTGAGTGGGCGAGGCAGGTTAACACCCCAGCATGGGACCTGCTCTCCTCAGTTCATCGGAAAGCGAGGCTGGGGGTGTGAGAGCTTTGGAGGTGCCAGAGGGTGTAATGTGACGAGTGGCGAGGAAGGTTAACATATCTGCATGGAGCCTGATGTGCTCGGTTTATCGGACGTACAAGGGAGGGTGGGACAGGCTGCAGGAATAAGTAAAGGGGTGCTGCTCAGTTTACTGTAGGTCCAAATGAGGGAGGGGACGAGGAAATGAAGCATAGAGAGAATATGGAAGCAGCTGGGAAGCAAAAAGAGACAAAGAAAAGAAAAAAAAGACAAAGTAAGAATGATTTGCAGGAATCTTTATGAAGAAGAAGAAGACCACCGCAGTTTTGGCAAAATCTCACCCGATCAGAATCATTCAACAAAGTTCTTCTTGGTCTGAAATACAAAGCTAATAATTTAATGGTGAAAAAAGGATGTTCTTGAAACATTTAAGGCGCTCTGCAGAGTTTCCTTTTCAAAAGTTACAGCATATGCATATTCAATGTTCAAAATAAATTGCAAAATAAGTTGAGTGCCAAAAACATTTTCAAGCCCATGAGCGTCCACAGGAGTGTTTGCTACGAACAAAACAGGGACCTTGTAAAAGCATTGCTTCATAATACAAACTAACAGTGAACAGCTCTAAAAGGGACCTTACCAAACTAAGACCATCACCCACGTTAACTGTTACCGTCTCTCTGACAAATCGTTTCTTCATTTTCATCACTGAGTTTTTCACTGCGGCTCATTTTAACTTTGCCTACACACACATGCTGCATATACTTTTCTTTTTGGCTTTGTTTGTTTACACTCCTGGTTTGATTGACAGACACAAACCATAAGTAAATTTCTAAATGTGCATGTGTGTGTGCATTTGTATGTGTTTCTTTTGTGTGCCAGTTTGTGATTGCAATCAGGGTGTCATCAGCGCAGGGTGGTTGGGTGGAGTGTGCTCCTGTTGTTTCTCAACTACAAATGTTAATGAAAACGTCGATAAATCTGCCAGCCAATCAGTGAGCCAACTAAGTCAATCAGGTAGTTCGCTAATCGGCTAGCTGGACATCCATCCATATAGTCAGGTAATCTGGCAACCAAACAGCCGCTGTGACAGCTGGCCAGGGAGGCATTCAGGCAGGCAACAATCAGTCAAAAAATCAAGTGAAGATGCCCGACGCCATTTTGTCTTCAGGTCTGCCAGGTCAGCCAGTCAATCAAAGTGTGGCATTGGATTAATCAGTCACTCCGAAGAGCAGCAACTGTTTGTCTGTCAACAAAACAGCAAAAACACCAAAGATTTTTGTGCCTGTGCTATTTCTTCAGCAGGTTAATACAGTGAGATCTCACTGAACTCTAATGTTGCCCCCGTGAACCTACACAATGCAAAAAAATCACACCTAAAGCATCAATCATCCTCACCGGCATGTCAAAGGAGGAAAACCTTGTTCCTCAGGCAACGCACAGAGTCAGCAGAGCAACTGAATCCTGCTTGTTTTGCAACACAGGTGCCAGAACCGGGGCTACAGTAAGACTGCAGAGGCTTTATTTGCTAAGAAAATATGCAAATGAAGTTGTAGCACCGGCAGCCATCAAAATAGCACTGCACAAGCAAAACAAAAAAAGTTTAACACAAAAAAAATAGAAGAGAAAAGAATCTTCACCAACTGTTGCAAGTACAAATTGTGTGCCTCAGCTGGAAGACTAATCCACATTCTGGCATCCAGCACCCTGAAGCACCCTTTCTAACTGGGGCATGCTGGGATCTGACTGGAGATTCTTGGATGGATAACACTGCCCTCTGACTCAGTGGTCATGATGTTTATGTCTTACAAAAAACATTGCAGTCATTCTGCAATATAGACTTAACACATAAGAACATGCAACATACATAAGATGTTTAATATTCCTTTTTCTTTATGGTCTGTTTAGTGTGCATTAACTCCTGGGAAAAAGATTTGGCTCAAGCTAGCTTCGTGTGCGACAATGTTAGCTTATCTTTGTTACATGGTCAGCTCAACTCTGTGCCCTTTGATGGACAAGAAGGATACTGTTTGATTGTCTGAGCTTGTTTGATTTAAAAAATGTTTGTAATTTTAAATATGGTAGTTAATTGTGGCCATTAGATTTAACTATACAGTGCATCTGCTAGCTAGAGAAGCTAAACAGTTAGCTTAAAATAGCTAAAAGGGTTTTTCTCAGCAGTAAAATCTCAGTTGCAGGTTTACATTGCATCGTAGTGTTGCTGGCTCACTTGTTTTATTCCGGTTTTTCCTTCTTAACCGTTCTTTCTTCTGTGGAAGTCTTTTAGTTTGGGGTCATTTACATAAATGTAATTTAAAAATCAATAACATTGAACAAAATGGCCTTTTCTGCTCCCTCATTCCACGTGTTATTCATGCATGCAGGCTAACATTAATGCTGGTTTGGCTTAACGTGTGCGCCACTAACACACATTGCGGGAATTCCACTGTCATGTTGAGCTTCACTTTAGGACACATGCTTTGTGATACACACATTCATTAACACCATGGGCACATACTCCATTTCTGGCTTATGGTGTGAATTGACATGCAATAATAAGAAAAATGAATGTTTGATATGAAATATTGAAAAAGCTTTTCTTTTTCCTCAGCAGCTTAAGCTCTGGAATGATTACACGGTTTTTTCAGTATCTCCCATTGGTCCAGCCTGTAGCTAAATGCTAGCTATGGTTATTACCGCTCTGCTGAGAACTGAGTATATGGTGGCGTGTGTGTCTATGTGTGTGTTTTAGCAAGAATTGGTTCACGTTCTGTAATTGGTTTGCCCCCGCATTTAATACATTTGCTGTGTGTGGTTGTTGTGTCTTCACACTGTTTGTGTTGTGTGTGTGTTTGTGTTTTGCGGGAGTGTGTGTACACTTTCCATGGATGAATTGATTTTAATGGGGTTACCAGGGGTTGTTATGAGGGTGATAGTAATGTAGGCAGTTCCTCCCATTTTCACTCGGGAGGCTGCGTGGTGTTCTTGTTTGTGTTCTTGCTGCCTGAAACATCCAGTTTTTTTTTTTTTTGCACTTGAATTTGCATGAGAACAAATCACAGAATAATTTTGTGTTGTTTGTTCTGTGAAGTTATTTACTGTACTTTTTGTTGCATGACTTCCTTTTTCTCTCTGTTTTTTTTTTTTTTTCCGAGGGGGATTATGTGTGCATTAATTAGTGTGTCTGTGCGAGCGAGTCCCCTCTTTGTGCATATATAACCGCGGTGCTGCATGCTGGACTGGTCAGATGGTCCGACTGGTATGGAGCTGAGGTGACTGGGAAACTCACTCCAGGGTAGGTGGGAAGGGATGCGTCTGCACAGGAAGTGGCAGAATAAAGTGCCTTCCTGCCTCTCGTCTTTTTTTTTCTCACTCACTCTGTCGCTCTCTCTCAAGTCTTTCCGTCTGTCCCTCCCTCCCCTCTCCCTCTCATTCTGTTTTGCATTCCCTATCTTAACTTGCTCTCACAATTGAACTTGGCAGTGTTTCAGGCATTGAGTGGCTTGAGTTAATGGCGAATTACCTGCCTCTCTGAAGTCTCGAGTGTGTATGTATGCGTGGGTGTTTGTGTATATTTGAAGGGGGGGTTAAAGTAATGGACTTTGCTAGAAGGTCATTTGAAGGAGCCTGCTATTAAATCACTAAACGCCACTTGTGTTGAATGAGGTCTGTTCGTTTACCAGGATTGTGCAGATTAACATGTGAATGTGAATTGGTCACCAGTTGGTGGAATGTGATTGTTTTTCCGGCACACAGAATGAAGCAGCGACTCTCAACTTTCAGTTCTGACGGCGAGAGCCACTTTGGATTTTCCAGCAACCTTCAACCTCCCTGCGTTTCTTTTGTTTACACAGTGCAGGGGACGTGTGTGTGTGTGCTGACGTTGATGAGTGTCCTTGTAGGAACTTAAGGGGGTGATGTTTGTAATGACGTGGATTGACGGCACCACTCAGACGTCTGACTCAGATCGGACGGACAGGACTCCGGTCAATTAAGAAACTAATTTATTGAGCCAAGATGACTAAGAACGCTATTTTTCCAGTGTCAGTCTCAGGAGTTGTTGCAGAGAGAAGAACAGTTTCTAGAGGATATAAATTCAGGAAGTCCGGCACAGATCAAAGATGGTGGAAGTGCCATGTGCAGCTCCATCTCAAAGAGTCCGGCATGATCTTGTTTTGCCACCTAACCGTGTTTGTCCAAGTTGCCTCAGGATTTTTAACTCGTGGTTACACTGAAACAAGTGCATTTCTTTTATGTGAAGAGTCATTTGTCCAGAAAAGCCGCAGCAATCAGTGAAAGTGTTTACATGTGCATCAGCATCCTGGTTTTAAATCTTATCCTGCTTTTGATCATATTTGGATTATGGCCCACCACATGGACCATAAAAACTGATCATTCATGTCCG
>JAPZDV010000008.1:5189145-5203975 GCA_029814665.1 Acanthurus lineatus
CCCCCCCCCCCCCCCCCCCCCGCCCCCGCGGCGGGCCGGCGGGGGGGGGGGGGGCCCGCCCCCGCGAGGGTGAGAGTCTCAGTGTCGGATATGAAACTGGTTCGGAGGCAGAATTCTAATTTGTGATGAATATCTGCGTTATTACTAATCTGGACAGCACAGCAAACACAAGCTTGCATAATTGCTCTCTCTGTGTCACTCGCACACAGATGAACTCCCCCCGAGCAGGAAAATGTATGGAAACGTTTAGGCTTGTCATGAAGTAGACAGGGGGACATGGCCATGTTTCCTCCTCTGGCAGCGCCATGTTCTCTGCCTATATTTAGCAAAGGGCAAAGCTGCAAAGGTCCAATAAGACATGACAAGCATGAATATCTGCCTGTGTGTCATCTGCAACTGTATTTTCTCTCATAAACTGTACTATATCATGGCTTTCCATAACATATTTTTGCCTTGCCCTGAAATAAAATACCCTCTGAAACGATTATATTTAAACGAAATATGATATTAGACTTATTAAGCATTAGGAAAAACTAGCAGTGGCCGAGCGTTGCTTCTTTATGGGCTACGTGTTTATCAAACAAGGTGATCACATCAGTCTATAAGTTTGCAGAACTTATTAAGAACAGCACGTCATCATGTCAGAGGTAAAAAAAAACAAAACAAAGTTCTTGAAAAGTGGAGACAAACAGCCCAATCAAAGACAATCAGGTGCCGATGTGTGAGGAATAAAAACTCATCAGTGCACAGCGAGTCTGAAAGCAGGCCGAGGCTAGTTTGATAATCAACAGTTAGACGCGTGTTTTACCTGATTTTACACTTTGCATCCGAAGGCAGCACTGCAGCACGCAAACACCACAGAACAACCGGTATCCAAGGGAAGGTTTAAGCTATTTTTTGTACCATCATGTTACATTTTACACAACCAGACACTGCTTTGTAGTGATGTAGAAACCAGTAACCAGCATCAGGACGGTCGAAACAAGCTGCCAGCTGGAGACACATGCAGCATGAGTCCAGAGTGAGGACAGAAGTCATCATGACTGATTACAATAACGTGATTCAAACAGGTTGAAACAGTGGCAACGAAGGTCTGGGAAACGTGTAAAAGTGCTCAAACTGTCTGGAACATTTCACAGGTTCGTTTGTAACAGATGATGGTATCATGAGTGGGAATGAGGCTCAGGCTCAGTCGTGCACAAGCAAGAATGAGGCGGTTCATCACTCTGCAAAAGACATGGTTGTATAAAATGCGCATTATTTACCGCATGAGTTTAAGAACACTTTATTTAACTTTATCAGTAAAGACCATTTCTTTACAAACGCCTGTTTTTCTTTACAGTCTACACATCATGTTGTATTTTTATGGCGTCCATTCTAGTTTTTTTCTTCGCCTCTGTTGAATTAATAACCTTATTGTTGACACCGGTTCCTTCAGCCGCATCTGAGGTCTGCTGATGTTGTCTCTGTTTGTTAGGTCGGTAAAAAAAAAGACCTACAAGTCTGACAGACCTGACACATCACCTCTGGCTGCTCTGGGATCAATTTATGCGTCCTGAATGACAGAGTTTTCTGAAAGAAATCGAATGTTCCAGTTGCACTAGAAGTGATCTATAAGCAGAGCTGCTGTGCCGCGGCAGAAACCGTGAGAGGGAATTGCTGGTTAACCCGTTTCTTCATACCGAGGTTGTTATACGATACATGTTTTTAAGGCTTTCATCTCACTCCAAATCTGTTTTTGAAGCCTAATTTTCTGTGAAACAATCTAGCTGATGTGTCTGCGTTTCAGTGACTGGATGGTGTGTTTGTGTTTTATTCCTGCACAGCAAGATGTTTGCTTTGCAGAACTCTATGGAAATGTAGGAGACACTGTGAAGTGTGTGATATGTGTTCATTTATTTCTTTAGTTTTTTGTGTGTGTTTCTTGAACCCTGGGGTGAGTGCAGTATGTATGCGAGAGAAAACAATAAAGATATAGGAATTGTTTGAGATGCATATGGATTGTGCTTTGATTTAGACACACTCTGTGCTTCTGTGATGGTTTTTTATCGGCATGTCGAGCCTCAGCCAGACTCATAAACATCAGCTCTGCTGCAGGTACTTCTCATTCTTCCAGCTGTCTGTGAATAAGAGAAAGAAAGGGTGGGATGGAAGGGAAGAGGGGAGGGAGAGAATTAGAAAGAGACGAGAGGAGGTGAATGTAGAAGAAGAAGAAGACGACCTAATTTAATCTAAAGTGGTTCTCAAATTGAACCAGAGGGAAAACAAAGTCAGCACAAAACCTTGGAGCTCCTCTGCACTTATGTAACATCGCTGCCCTCCCTTCTCCTCCCTCTTATGAATAAAGGAGAGGGAGGAGAAGGGAGGGAGTAAGGAAGGGGTGAATGGGAAAAAAGAGGAGGGCAGAAAAAAGAAGGAGGTGAAGGCAGGTGATTGCAGGGAATCAGAGAACACAGAAAGAGAGGAAAGTAATGAGGAGTTACGCAGAGGAGAGGACAAAAGCGATGGCAGGATGAAGATGTCAGAGGAAGATGACAAACACAAACTTGTACTTCCTCACGCACACTACTATCTCGTCTCTTCCTCTCCCCTCCTGTCTGGCCAATGTTTTCATTCCCTCTCTGTTGCATTGACATCAAACTATAAAGCCCCGGCAGGCTCCATTCAAGACAGACGGCCTGAAAGAGTGTCTGGTTAAATAATGCAGTCTGCTGGCTGCCTGGCTGCCTGGCTGCCTGGCTGGCTGGCTGGCTGGCTGGACTGAGGAGAGACTAAAGGAGGAGATGGAGGGGGGGGAAGTAGAGGCTCAGTGCAAAGATACAGATTTCTATTATTTAACAGCCCTCTGAAAGGCTTCAAGTAAGGCATTCCCAGAATTAAAACCAGGAATCCTTGCTCTTGTGTGTGGTGTGTGTGTGTGTGTGTGTGTGGGGATTTAAACACACAGGCGCAGAGCTAATACAGCCATACACTCTCATACATATATCCAGTAAATGCTGGCATTCAAAGATTTGTGTGCAATCATGCGTGACATTTGCTGATGCAGGAGCTCTTGTTTTATGCATGCACACAAACTCGGAAGTGCACATAACAACCTAAGGTGTGTGTGACTGTTTGTGTGTGTGTGTGTGCAGACAGGAATGCCACACGTGCCACTTCAGCTTTACACTGTGTGTGTTTGTGATGTTTTCAAACAGGATTCTACATACAGAAAGGTTAACGTTCCAGCTTGTCACAGCAGCTACGGAGTGTAACGGCGTGATCTAAATGCACGCCGCCGTGCGCTTCAGGGTCATAGCCTTTAGCATCTGTATACGACGCAGCAGCTTCATACACAGTTCAATGTAAACCTGACAGCACGAATATTAGATACTCTTAGTAGCTGCTCTGCACCATGAAGTAGAGAGACAAAAGTCCCAATAAGTAAGGAGGTGGAACTAACTAAGGAGCTTTCTTCTCCTGAACCTAAGCGAGTAATTTTCCTGCCTAAACATAAAAAAATATACTGGCCTCACAGCTTTGACCAGGATCTGAGCATCACACACAGATACTAAACCATACTTTGCTGAATGCATGAGGAGCAGAATGGTGTTGCAGAGTACTGAAGATGTTTTACGAGCTGAGATGAGAATGTGTTTAGTATAATTACAGTGAGTGTGTGTGTGTGAGTGTTAGTGTCTTTACATGAGAAACCATTGATGAATAGTTTGCTTGTCTTCTACTAAATCTTCCTTCGTGACACTTTCATTTTTGCTTTTTTCTGAATTTTCCTTCTTAGATTTGCTTTTCAGAAAGCGTGTTATGTTTAATTTGGCATGGACTCATGAAAATGAAATGTTTTAAAACTAAATTTCTAATATACAAACTCTCCCATTGTATCCATGCATCAGTCTGCACATACAAAGCTCACTTGAGTGTCTTCAGTCTAAATAACCTCTAACATGTCAGTTATCTGTAACATGCCGTCATATGTTCACTCTGCCATCATCATGCGAGGCCAAGAACTCTGCGAGACCTCGTGTTACGTAAGAACACTTACAGCTGGATCACTGCGAGCCGCACATATGCTCGCTCAGCGTCGATTGCCTCAACATTACAGAGTTGCTGTACACTGTAAATCACTTAAATAGAGCGATGCATATTAAAACACGTCCTATGGATATGTGGTTGCATAAGAGAGAGGGAATTGAGGTCGTGCTTGTTATTTTTTATTAAGTGACTGAAACATTTTTAAAGTTTCAGTTTGAAGTTTAAATGGAGTTTATTTAGAAACAAAACATCGGTAGTGAAGCAGCTCGTGCTTTACTCTTCAAGTTCAGTTCAAGGTTTTTTGGTTTTTCCAAAAGCCTCTTTTCGTTGCCCTTGTCATGCAGTAAAATAAAAACATTTTAGTTACTAATGTGCCTTTGATTTGGAAAAAAATTGAAGATTTGAATCTGTAAAAGCTGCAGTGCAAAACTTTTACCACCCAAACCTCCATCCTGCCCTTCTGGCAGTGTGAATAATTACACAAACAAGGTCGATGTCTCTTAAAATGAAGTGTTTTTGCAAGATGTGACACCGAAGCACATCATTTTATTATCTGTTCGCTTCCTCACTCATCTCAGTCATTTAAAATGACCTAAAAATATTCATTTGGCATCATTTCAACCTTTTTCTTCCACTGAAGACTCCATTGTTTGGCGAGTCCTGCAGGCTCTTGCTGCCATTTTTCTTCATATGAAGCATTAAAGGCAGCGAGGCCATGAACTCCAAAACCAGAGTGCTGAGTCGATCCAGCGCTGTTTCTATATTTGACTCTGAAATATCTCTTTTGTCACTTTTCATCTCTTTTCTTTTTTATTTCTGTACCTGTAAGAGTCTCTTTCATCAGCGTGTTTGCGTAGTTGCTCTCTGTTATGGAATATTCCATCATTTTATTTCCAGCACTTTGCTTTTAGTGCAGTGGCTGCTCCTGGAAGTGGTTTCTACATTCGTCCCTTCGCCCACCACTCTTCCCCCCCCAAATCCCTAAATAGTCCTACTTGCACGGTCCGTCCGTTCCTTTAGACGGCTCGTCTCTGCGCTGCAGCCCAGGGATGAGATGGCTTCGTCTGAAACTGAGTCGCTGAGAAGATTTTCTGGATTTTTTTTTGTGTGTGTCCTGAATGAAACCTGATGCATTCTTTATACAATCTTAGTGTTTTTAGAGGTTCAGAGATCTGACATTAATGGGTTACATCTCTGTAAAAATCTCATTTATTATATTTTTATGTCAGGTTTTTGCTGTTCATGTCCCTCTGACCTGCTTTGCAGAAGAAGGCATGTTCTCAGTCTTGTACCTGGCAGGCACTCTGTTGTAACAGTAAGACCTGACAGCTCCCACTGCTCTCACTATGTCAGTCAAGAAAACCAATTACAACCTTTTACAAGACCCTTTAAATAAATATAAGTTCCTTTGGCCTCCAGTCCTCTCTCTCTCTCTCTCTCTCTCTCTCTCTCTCTCTCTCTCTCTCTCTCTTCTGTCAGCATGTTTTTTCTTTTAGTTCTTTATCTTTTTATCTGCCCTTTATCCTTGTTTCCTGTGTGGGGAAATAAAAAAAAGGAAGGAATATCTATGCCTTTAGAGCTTGGGAACATATTGTAATAAAAACGTCTTGCAGGTGTGTGTGTGTGTGTTTATTCAGTAGCAACACGTTTAACTTTAATAGCAGCTCTTTTTTTTTTTTCTTCCCAAGGCGTCTGACTCAACCTGTCATTCTTATTTTTTCTTTCTTTTTACAGTCAGCGCTCACTCTGAATTTTGCTTTTTTTCCGTCTTTCCTCTTCATTTTTTTTTTTTTTTTTTAAACATGCGCTCGTTGCTTTCGCAGCCTCTCTGACTCACTCAATGACTCTTTTCTTTCATGCCTTCAAGCACACACAAACATGCATACACACACACACACATACACACACACACACACTCGCTTTATTCCTCCTGGAGGCGATTTGTCTTAACAGGTGGTCATTCAGATTCAAGACTGGCACTGCAAGAGAGGTAGAGAGAAGGAAAAACAGGGAGGGAAATCGCAGAATTACAGGATAATGAGATGAGGACGATGAGGTGGGACAGATTGAAAGTGAAGAGAAGGAGAAGTTATGTTCTTGGGACGTGGAGGGACATAATGTACTATGAATTACTGTACATCTTCGCTTCAGGGTTGAATTTAAAGAGACTGATGCAGCTATGAAGGTACTTCAGTAACAGCACTTTCTGCACAGAAACTTTAGTTTTTCTTTCCGTGCAGATTTAACCTTAATCACATCATGTTTTTTTCAGTTGTATTCTATACTGCCACTGCTAAAACTCAAATTAACATCTTGATATCTACCAGCATCCCATATGATAAAGCTCCTCACATGAAAAAGTGAAAAGCAGAGCCACCAAACAGCCATTTGTAGCAATTTGGCTGTTTCAACAAACATTAAAACTTGAGTTCATAGCAAATTTATAAAAATGAGCATGTTTCTTCCCTTTAAATAGTCTAAAACAACCAAAATATCCAGCAAATAAATTGCTGCATTCACACATGGACAATACCACATTTCCAGCCCCCATTAGGGCTAACAAAGCATTTTCTGCACACGCTTCCAGCCACTCAAATTTAAGAATTTGCTGCTTTTAACTGTTTGTACGTAATTGTAAATGACATGTTTTTGACTGTTTTCCTTCGATTGAACAAAAAAAAGCAATATAAATACACCACTTTGCCTTTGGGAACTTATAAGGGACATTTTTTGTCACTTTATCATGTTAAATAGACTAAAGACCAACACTTAGTTAAATAAAGAAAAAGCATCAACTGCACAGTTCATACTGCTTATAGCTTCGTTTAGCATGTTGTAAAGATTCGAGTCTCATGCACTGCACCATGATAGCGTTTTAACCGCTCACCCCGTCGTCATGCATCATGCAGATAATTGCATGGTGGGCTTCAGGAAGCAGAAAGCCGAGTCTCTTTATAGTACGTCACATTACCGAAGTTGAAAGTTTAATGACTCTGTTAAAAGGAGAGACCCATTTCAAGTTAATGTACTCTGCTGTTAGAACTATTATGGCACCGCTGGCTTGCCTTTCTGTATGTGTGTGTGTTTTTTTGTGTGTGTGTGTTCATGTATCAGGGACAAAGTGAGTTCCCTGACACCATTTGTCTTGGATAGTGTGTGTGTGTGTGAGTGAGTGTGTGTGTGTCCGTTTATACACAGCATTTATCTTTTATGTGCCTGTTTGTGTTTTTATGTGACACTTCATATCCCCACCCATTTATCCTGTTTTATCTGTTCTACAGCAGTATTACTGTATTGCTTCTGTCAAAACTATATATTATCTTCCCTCCCACGTCTTTTTGGGCAGCAGGGTGGTGTTGCAAACAGGAAGACCATCCGTCATACGAGGCGGTGCGACTCAGGGCCCCCGTCCAAGTACCATGTTCCTGCTTTGCTCTGGAGTCCTCGAGCAAGACTGTAAATCCCAACTAGCCTCAAAGATGCTTCTGCTTCAATAATTCTGTTTAAGGCTGAAAGTGAAGAACCGGGCTCCCTCCTGAGGGATAAACAAACCTGCCCCCCATAAAAACAACTTTCTCTTGCAGGTGTATAAACCTGTGTGTTTCATTTTGCATTTGATAAGTACTTAATTCTCCTTCTTTATCTCTTAAATACCTGCCTTTATTTCTCTCTGTCATCAAATTATCAGGACATCTGACTTGTTTTGTAGCCTCTGTGTATAAAGTGAGTTTTTTTAAAAGTCTTTTGGGGTGAATCCAGTTAAAGTGTTAAGTGATTCAGACACTGACTGTCTAGTCTGTCAGGACTAGTCTAAAGGCAGGTCTCAAGCAATAAAGACAAGTCCAGTTCTAGTCTAGAATACATAAAGGCAACATTTAAACAAGTTTAAAACCATTTTAATAGATAAGTCTCGGTTTGGATCCAAGTTACAAACAAGATTAGTGCAAGTTTTAACTCTGTGAGTCAAGTCTCACATCATTTAAATGAGTCAATGTCTAGTTTTTAATCATACAGACTCGAGTCTCAAGTCTGCCAAGGCGAGTTTCAGCACTGAAGAGAGATTATGTTGTTTCAGTGTATTAAGACCTGTTGTAGTCAAGTGTTGAGTCCTTTAAAGCAACTCTCAAGTCATTGCAGTGGGTCTGAGTTTAATCTTCAGTCATTTAGACAGGTCCTAGTCACGTCATAGATAATATGAACATGCCAAATCACTCAGGTAAGCCTGAGTTTAATCTCAAATCATTAATACAAGTCTTGATCGAGCGTTGAGTCGGTCTAAGCAGATCTCAAGTCATTAAGACGAGTCTGAGTCAAATCTCGTCTGTCAGAAAGTCTCAGGTCATCTTTCAGGTCCTCCAGTCTCCGTTAATGTGACTTAAGTCTGACTGAAATCCGAGTCTAATGACTCTAGCTCTGTTATATCTTCAACTTTTCTTTCTCACGCCTTTCATCTTAGTTTCATCCTGTTTAAAGTTCCAGTCCCGCCTCCACTTTCCTGTTGCATAAGCAGGATAATGGCGGGACAATAGTTGTCCCAGCGGAGCATCAGGGGGGCCCGGGCTTATCCCTGTCTCTGTGCTCTCTCTTCGGGCAGGTTGAGCTTCCTGAGCCCCCCCTTCCTGCTCTGTCTTTGGGGTTAGGGCAGGCTGATAAGTAGCCTGCAGGTCATAGCGAGGACAATCAAAGCCAGAGCTAATCCTTCTATGAAACCACAAAACATTACCGGGGCGAGTTACGAAACGAGGGATTTGATTCTTCTTTGTGTGCCTGTTTATGTTTGTGATCAGTGTTTTTTTTGCAAAGATTTCCCTCTTTGTCTCAGCTAAAACACACACTGTCTATACATATCTGTGTTTAATAGTAAAACTTTGCACCTGATTTTCTTCTTCTTTGCGCTTTTTTTCCTCACTCCTGTGCTCGGAAGTATTTTCTTTCTCTCTCAGTTCAAGTTGCTCATACTCGGTTCCTGCAGAAATAACAAGAACCCTTAACACTGGAAACCCTTGAAACTGGCCTCTGTGACAAAGCCGTCTTCATTCTGCCACTGTAGAGCAAAAAAAATAGCCACGTAAGAGCCGGTTACACACTTGACAAAGGCCAGTTTTTATTTTCTTCCTGAGTGGTGTCGGTGCATCACCCACCTCCCCTCGCTTTCTTTTGAATACTTGACCTGAGTGGTGCAGTGAACGCATCGCCTGCCGCCGTCTCTTCCCTCAGTGCTTCCCCGTCTCCGTGTCTCATCCCTGTGTGTGTGTGTGTGCGTGTGTGTGTGTGTGTCAGCAAAGGCTGAGCAGCTCAATTAATACATCACAGAAGCCGGAGGAAGATGAAAGAGCGGTTGAGGTGAGAGAGGGAGGGTAGAAAAGAGACACTTAGATACACTTTAAATGACACCACTCACTGCAAAAACAAAGAAGAAAGCAAAAAAAAAAAGAAAAAAATCCCTTAAAGCCTCCACCTCCTACACCCTCAAAACACACTGACGCGCTTGTAAGACAACAGTTTGACACATGCAGCAACAAATGTGCATGTTTTTTTTTTAAATCTACCATTTCACTCCTCCCAGAATGAATCCTGCAGCCTGAAATCCACTTTTTTTAAAAAAAATTCCAATTTCAAAGAGAAAAACATGGATGTTTTTTTCACTCTAAATTGCACAAACACTCCTCTCAGCCTCGCTGTTGTACGCCAGCTTTTTTTTTTTTTTACTCGTCTCTCATCCCAAAGAGTGGCTCTTTAGCACGGAGATAGCCTTCACCCCATTACAGGGGCAGTTCCTGCCTTCTTGAAGTAATTGATAAAGTTTTTTGATAACTTTTGCAAAAGGTTTCTTGCAGATCTCTTTTTCAGACTTAGATAAAAGCGCTTTGATGCTCCTCTGCTCCTCTGTCCTCTTTTTGATTCCACGTGGACACAAAAGCGAGCGGCTGATCAGTTCTTACCTGACATAACCTCGACTTTTTCCTCCGCGTTAAGCTCTTTATGTAACGCGGCTCGAGCTCACTGTCGTTCTTTATGTTTATCCGTCGTCCTTATGAGACCGTGTTATTGCTATTAGTGCTGAAAGTCAGCCTCATCTTGTTTGGCTGAGACCAAACAGACTAAAAAAAATAAAAAAATAAAAAAAATAAGGGGGGGAAAATTGGCTCACAGATGCACATTGTCCCTGTAATGACGGGCAATTACTTATGAAACAACCATTGAAATTAGAGTTTAGTAGCTAATGTGTCACGCCGATTAGTCAGTTATGTGAAACGGAGAGGGAGAGCTTTTGTTCCCATGTCACATGTTCTTTCTTTAACTTTTCCCTCCTCTTCTTCTTCTCTTTCTGACCCATTCTTCCCCTGCTTTGGTTTTTCTTTGCTAAACTTTTTTTTTTTTTGCCTCTCTCTCTCTCTCTCTCTCTCTTATCTGTCCCTCTGTATATTTCTCTCGGCCTCCTGCCCCCCTAAAGGCCCATTAGTCTGTCTAACCAGGCTGTGATTACAGGACTTATGTATTCAGCGTGTGATCATAGTGCCAACTTTTGTCCTCTGACTCTCACTCTGACTGACTGACTGGCTGACTGACTGCTCGCTAAGGCACGCTGATCCCTCAGTGTATTAACCCGACTATTCATTTATTTGCACTTCATGTGCTCCTTTCCCTCTTTTCTTTTTCTTTGTTCTGCCTCTCTCGCCGCCTCGACTTCTTTGTCTTCCCCTCCTCTTTTCATGTTGGCTCTCTCCTCACCCTCCTCTGCTGATTATTTTTCCTTCTTCATCGTCTCTGACTCTCGCCTCCCGCCTCAGCACCCTTGGCCTCTCCCCCTTCTAATCTTCTCCAAATGCCTCCATGTTATCAGCCAACCACAGAACCATGCTTTGGGCACCCAGCGGTGTTAACCCAAAAAACAATAAAGTTAAGTGTTTAGTAAAGGATCTCTCGTGGTTCAGCGTGGCTTCCCTGCTCTCTCGCCAAGGCGCCACAATGTCTCCTTTTTAAAAGCGAAAACCAAAAAAAAAAAGAATAAAAGCTCCTCGCTCTCATCCACCTCTCAGGGTTTTTGGCCATCCAGCTGTGGTGACGCTGAAGAGAGCGTGTCTTTTTCATGAAGCTCAAAAAGCGTTTATGTAACCCTGTATTAATACTCCTTCCCTGAGCCGATGGAGCCAAAAAATGAAAAACCTTTTAGAATATAGTTTTCTCAGTTTATTTTTGCTGCAGGTTTGATATAAAAAGAAAAAATATCAGGAGGTATATTTTGTCAAAAACTACTCTGTGTAAAGTATAAAACATCAAACAATCCTCCTCGGCTTTTTCAGTAGACGAGTGCGTCTGTGTGTCAGAGTTCATAGCCTTCTTCTCACAACATGAGTCAGTAAGATTACTGTCCTTGAGTCGCAGCATCTTCCCCGGCCTGCAGCATGAGTCAGCCTGCGTAGGTTTGCTACTCTCCGCTCATAAGGATGTTCATGCACAAGTTGTTAATGTCAGCGTCTCCAGATATTCGTCATATAGCAGCAGGTGTGAGATTAAAACTGTGTTTAAGAACAGCAGAAAAAAAGCTCAGGATGAGGAGAAGCGATGACTTGTCAGTGGAGTCGACTGCCTACTCGCCACAGTCGTGCAGGTTATTTTATTTTTTTTTCGATAGCCCTTTCAAGGATGCTGAAGAGGCAGAAAACAAAAGTCAAAACCCGCCAACTTAGAAGTGAAACTTTCTAAGGAAGATAAAAAAAAAAAAAAGCAGCCTCTGCACATGGTGGCTTTGTATGGTTGTCAGAACTCATATTTCCTCAAGGCTGTAGGTGTTGTGAACGCTGCATGAGAGCCTGAAAAACACTGCGTGGCAGTGTGTGTGTGTGTGTGTGTGTGAGGGGGGGGTTGACTTTTTAAGCAGACAAGCTTAAAGCATGGGTAACTTTAATATCAGCAAAAAAAAATCCTTTAAAAATGGGCCGATAATGCGGCTCGCCATATGCCACTGCAGATGTTGATATGGCGTTATAGATTAAGATAAATGTGCTGATGATGGCATCGTGTACGCCCGCTGCATGTTACCGAGTCTGAAACAACGACCATCCTCGCTCTGACTGCTCAAAGACGTCATGACTACTGAGCTGTGGCATCTCGGTTGCCATGCCAACTTTAATTTGAACAAAGTGCCGAAGAACTTTGATTGTCGATACCTGTTACTGTAGTCAGGGGTGTGATTTCACAGCGGATGGCAGGAAGGAAAAGGGAATGAAAAGCAGTTTTATTACAAAAAAACTGGAGCTAAAGACCTTTTTTTTATTATTGGTTAATCTGAAGAACATTTCTCATTCAGAAACATAATCTTTTGTCTTCTGACTGTCAGTAAGATGGTAATATATGCATTATGAATTGCTGTTACATCTAAATTTATAAACCACCAATAAAGATATGAGCGCCCAATGAATTTAAAGTGCATTTAAAATACATTTATCTAAATCTTAAAGTGCCACAGCTATAATGAGATTTCCTCAATGTAAGGTAAAGTTTCTAACCGCCTCATAAAGAACTTGCAGTGAATGTAAGGACATAGAAGCTGTGCAGCAGTTGGCTTATACTCACTATAAAAGCTAAAGAAGGGAGTCAGAAGCACTAAAAGTACATCAAAGCGATAATCAAATTTTGTGAGTGTAATGTTAAGTTTTTTCACCACTTCATAAAATATGTACATACAATTTTTGCGTGTGCTCTACTGTCAAAACACCATCTTTTCAAAGTCTCTTCTTCGCTCGGTAGAAGTATTTGTTTGACTCTCTCCGATGCTTCGAGTGGAGAAATCTGTCCAATTTGTTCAACATTAAGCTCTCGTTAATCAGCACCTCCCTGCATTAAATACACCGAGGCCTCTCATCTGCATTTAGAGCAGCTCTGATGAAGCAAATGTTACCGAACTCTTCTTTGTGTCATCGTCTTAATATCATGTTTGGATTGAGAGTGAGGGGATCACAGAGGTCACGCTTAATATTTACTCAGCTGGAGAGCGTGAACATGCCTTCAGTTTCAGGTTTGCAGGAGGAGAAGAAACAGGGAGGGGGTTAACAGCTCAGATGCTTTGCAGACCGGCAAAGCAACAAAAAAAGCCCTTTTTTTTCTGTTTCAATCAGGCAAACGAATTCACATGTCACAGCATTGCTAAGCATGCTATCCTGCCGAGCAGTGACCTGATAAATTGGGTTCATGATTACGTGTGTGTGTGTGTCCTGACCCTGATGTTGGGGGAAACACTGCCTTTACTCCCAGAGTTTCCTTTGACTTCACACAGCTTTGGTTCTCGTGTAGCTGTCCGCGGTGCTGAAAACAAGCTCGGTCCTGCTCCCTGTCCGCGGTGCTGAAAGAAAGGAGACGCACGGATCACAGGCTCTTAAGCCCACTGTTGTTTCCTCTGCTGCTGCTGCTGCTGCTGCTGGTGGTGGTGTGAGCCGACTGAGGCTCCTCTTTGTCTCACGGCTCAAGTCCTCAACAGATGGCATTAATGCACTTTTTCTCAAAGGATCCGTTCAACCCCCCTCACCAGATTCTGACAAGCCTTCCTCAGCGTTAATGGCCATCTTTTATTATCCCAAATGCAACTTGTCATGTCGCACTCTTAGACCCATAAATTGAAGACAGCGCCTCATGGAGGAGTTAGTCCTCGCAGTGTTTTGTTGTTATGCACCCGTTGCACCTCGTTCTGATGACAAACTTGCTGACAGGATGTAATAAAACACTCCGTGGTTCCTCTTAGATTGGTCTCTTACCTCTGTCTCTGTTTTTTTTTCTCTTCCTCTTAATTTCCTGCAGTGGTGTTGCTGAATTCGAAAGAGACTCAGGCAGAGCTGGGCTGGACGTCCTACCCCCCCAACGGAGTAAGTGCCTCACTTGCAATTTTTTTTTTTTTCATTTTTGTTTGTTTATTTGCTTGTTCTCTCCACAACACAGATGTTCGCTTAACAGCTGGCTCATACTCCCCCCCCCTCCCTGTTCATTCTGTATCTACTTTTATTTATTCGTGCTTATTATTCCACTTCTTTCTCTCACCTTCCCATCCGTTTCCCTCCCCCAGTCAGCAGCTCATCATTATCATTAATCGATGGTGCTAATCTGGGTTAGGATACCACAGTGTCCAAACCAAGCCAGACGCACAGTGTATGCTGCCACAGATAAATGGTACCCCCCCTTCTTCCGAATCGATCGATTTGGCTTGTAAAAACCTCAGCTTTAAGTTATGACTGCAAGACAAATGGCGAAGCCTTTTTTTTTTGAGAGAGAATCTACCGCCGCTGAGGCAGTTTGTCAGCGGCGTCCCACCTGGCGGATGATCCGTACATACGCAACACATCCAGAATGTCTCTTATATAAGAGCACGCGTTGGTAATTGTGTTTGTTTACAGCACAGCGTACACAGATGTACAGTTTAGTGTCGAGTTGCGTTGAATAACTGTCACCCGGAGGTGACTGGTGGACCACATGCCAAGCTAAATCTGAGATTAATGGACTTTTCATGACTCAACTATCAGCCCCAGAAGGACTGAAGGAGACGCTCTGCATCCGCTTTTGATTTTTGTCATCTTTGCAGCAGAGCAGTATATCTTATTACCATCTCAGATAATCTGTTTCAACTGTCTGGTCTGCTGTGTGTGTGTGTGTGTGTGTGTTTGTTTGTGAATGTGAGACACAGTGATAGATCCACATTTGGTGCTAAGTTCACTTTCAGCTCTGTCAGCTCAGAGAGTCTCTGTGATTCAGACGCTGACATGAAGTTTCAATCATTCAGCTACTCGGCTAATAACATCATACTTCATAAAAG
>JAPZDV010000008.1:5215088-5231464 GCA_029814665.1 Acanthurus lineatus
TTTCTCTGCGCCTCGCTCGTGACCACTGAGCTGAATCTGACTTTCACTTTAAAAAAAGGGGTGGGGGTGGGGTGGGGATATCCTGCAAGAGAAACTCTGAACATAAGTAAATGACAGGTTTGACATTAGTACGGCATAAAAAGACATTATCAAGACAGAGAAGACAGTCGCTTGTTAAACCAGATACTTTCTCTCTCTCCTTTTTTTCTCCTCTGTTTGTTCAGTTCTCAGGAATTTTACAGTTTATTTTCACCATTTAAAGACAACTAAAATACTGCCAGGAGATGATAGAACATGTTTAATTTTTACTCCAGGAATTAAAAGTAGCTCTAATTTTAATTTGTTCAAAATCAAATTGCTTAAAATCAAAAGAGAAAAACATGAAAGTAAACCTAGCAGAGTGACAAATATAATGTATGTATGTGAAGGTATTATACAACATGTGACATATATAATGTGAGGAGATAGGAGACATATTGTTTAAGAAACATGTTTTTTCAAAAAATAATGTTGTAAATGTTTTCAGAAATTGGAATTTTTAGTAAAAAACATGTGATAGCTGTTGTAGAACTAATGAAATGGTCTTACAGGCTTGGAAACTTCTATTTCTGAGTATAAATAAAGACAGGAAATACAGAGCAGAAGGAGAAACTTTTGCATTTCTAACCCATCTACTTTCTAATCACATGACCGCTGCTCCCAGGGGGGCCGTTCAGCTCTTTCCCCAGAATAAAATGTTTGTATTGTACGTCTGCGTGGTTTGCAGAAGCATAAAACGGCAGCATTTATTCTGTCTGTTGGGTAACTTTTGGCTCACGAGACCTGAGGCCAAAGGTGCAGCTTGTGAATTCTGGGTGAAGCGCATGAAATGACACATAAAAGGTTGCACAGGGACAAGCAGCCTCTTCGCCTGCAGATAAGTCTGCTTATGTCAGACCGGGTAATTCTTTGTGTCCCGAAGTGACGCAAGCAGAGGGATGCCGGCACCCAAGACAGCTTACAAGTGTCTCCAATCGTGTCATGTGGGGAGGGGTTTTAGAAATAATCGAACAGTCCTTCCTCTTGGGTCCTTAGGAAGAAAAAAAAAGAGCAGGAAGATGATAAAATAACACACCAGCCACACACACAAACACACAACATATGCATGTGACACAGCTGCCATTCGTGTGCATCCTTATCCTCCATTAAAAAAAGATATATTGTAGGTGAGGAAGCCCCATTGAGCAATCGCCCCGCCGTCCCACAATCCCCCTCTTTCCATTCCCATTCAGCCTCCACTAATAACTTTCCATCTGTTCAAAATTGATGTGGGATCAGTCTATAGATCTGTCTGCCCCCATTTAACCTCTGTGAAATGTACTTATTCTGTCGAAATGGTCAAAAGAGGATGAGCACAGGGGCATACACACACACACACACACACACACATACACAGAGAAAAACACATGCACTTATTCAAAAGTAAGTCTTAAAAGAAATCGCATTAAGTAGTAATTATTTTTAGCACACAGGTCTCAGTGTGGTCGTGGAAGTGAAATGACAAAATTATCTTAAATGCATCTCAGAGCACAAAGTCAGAGGTAATTGGATTTGCAGGGTTTTAGCGCTGAGAGACGGTTTGTCACTCAGTTAAACAGCTTCATCACTTCAACTCGGTAAGAATTAAACATTTTTGGATTGTCCAAATGTTAAAGCAACATGAGTCTTTATTGTGTAAGAAATTTGAGTCAAATTAATGTAAATATGAAGTAAAAACTTTCTAGGAAGGAATATCAAGTTGATTCTGTGTCCAAAATTTGGATCTGTTGATTTCAATGAAAGTTACTCAGTTGTAAATCATGAAAAACTTCTTCAGACTTTCAGGATTTTTAGCAAATAGAGCGTGTACATTAACCGCCATCTTCACATCTCCACTTCATGCATCTTAAGCGAATAAGACGGCCATCAAATAATAATATCATGAGATTAGAGGGACTTTAAGTTCATTCACTGTGCAGTTATTATTTATTAGAAATGAACCTTGGATATTAAATACTTGTGCTGTGCATTTGTGTGTATTTGCATGTGACAGGCTGCCATCACTGTTTGTTGCTCCACTGCATATGGGACTGTGTGTGTGTGTGTGTGTGTGTGCGCGCCGGCTGTCGTCTCTGTATTCACAGCTCTGCAGAGGGGCCCGTCGTGAGGACAGAGTGCCCGCCCCCCCCCGGCTGAGCAGGGGGGCCTGGCATGCTAGCCTGTGCCAGCTTGGCTTTCCATCCCCCTGCCTTCCTCATTTTGTTGTCATTTGTCATCACCCTCCCCCGTCACACACCCTCCATCACACACACTGATACATATTCAAAGCAGGACCTGCGTTCCAATGAAAATGGATGACATTTCCAGGGACACCTGCGCCTTGGTGCTCCGAATCCTTTTTTTTTCCTTTTTCTGCATGCAAACACATACATGCACGCACCCGACTCATATGCATTTTTATGTACATCATGATTTTCCTGGACGGCTGCATTTGCATGTCCACACACACACACTCGTGTGCGGGACATGCATGCAGATCCGCCACACATGCATGCGCGAAAACAAACAACGCCGCATACACACACTCAAGACATGGGCTTACTCCCACTCTGCGACAGGCTCGTGTGCGTTATTTGTCCATAACCCACTCCATCTGTTTCTGTCTCCATGCGTTACCAAAGCCCGCCTACCGCTCGGCACACACACACACACACACGCACACGCACACACACTTACATCCTCACAAGCGTCATTGTTTTGATGTATAATCATGCATAGTTTCACAAACACCTGTAGTCCTCATATTGACTAGACAACCCATAATCCCCTCAGATGGACAAGCTTATTAACACTCACAGACACTCGGATGCTCGCACATCACCGAGCAGAAAAACTTCAGTGTGGACGTAAACTTTGACTGATTCTTACTTGATATTCTAGAGGAGGTGTGAGGGATTTGGTGTACGCACTGTCAATAATTGTTGCACGCTCTTTTTGCACACATAGATCTGTCTGTCTGTCGCTCTCTCTCCCTCTCTCTCCCTCTTTAATGCTTTCATTTTCTCTCACACACACAGACACACACACACTCACGGTGGGGAGCACTGTAAAGTGATTGGCATCCTGAGGCGAGTGTTATGGGTGACATTTCCACTGTGCTGTGGTATAGAGGTCTCCTGCAGAGCCCCTGGTCCACTGGCACACCCAGAGATCGAGGGCGTGAGATGGGTGGGGACTGAGAGGAGGGGAGGGGGGTGGCAGATATGGGTTATGGTGTTTGTCATGGTCGACTGCGGGCGCATTAAAAATCAGAGCACACACAGCGAACCCTTTAATCTGTGTGATATCTAACCTCAACTAAACCTGACTTCAACCAAAAATTACCCTTAACTGAATCCTTTAACCCCATTGGTTGGAAACCTGGGCTCAGGACACCCCAAAGAGATTGCAGAAACTTTTTTCCTTGCTTTACTCTTCTCTTACCGTTGCTTTTTAATGAGAAATACTTGGAAGATTTACCCCTTAAGCTTTTAAAAGAGTATTCTTGAGTTAAAACCAATTGAAGATGTGGACATGAACCATATTAAAGCAATTAGAATCAAAGCAGTTGGAAATCTACTGTTTTTTCCTAATGCACTGACTCATTTTTAGCTGAAACCCCAGTCCCATCCTAAAATACTTCCTACCAATCCCAAACACAATCCCTAAAACCATATTTCTTTCATAGATTTCCTTGAAACAGTCTCAAAACTCGAACAATTTCTCTCAAGAATAGCAAAGCGGAGCCGCCCACACAAACACACAGCGACAGAAATTAAAAGATG
This sequence comes from Acanthurus lineatus, assembly GCA_029814665.1. Taxonomy (NCBI): domain Eukaryota; kingdom Metazoa; phylum Chordata; class Actinopteri; order Acanthuriformes; family Acanthuridae; genus Acanthurus; species Acanthurus lineatus. Next base: position 5,218,931 of record JAPZDV010000008.1, read on the forward strand.
ACAGCTTGAGAGTCAGAGCTTTTGTGTCTTGGCTTGATGAGGTTTAACTTCCTGTGATGTCCTAACACCACTGAGCAACAAAGAGGAAAACTGGCCACACGATCTGAATAGAAAATCAAATCTTTTTCAGAAGTGTCTCAAAAGGATTAAAATGAAAAAAATAAAAATTAAAACAAACTCCCCAGCTTCTAAATCTCTCTGGTGTTTCTCTCTCTCCCTCTTCCTCTTTTTTCTTCTGATTATCCGACTCCTCTTTTTAGTATTTTTCTTCATCTGCGCTCTATACCAAGGTCTTGTTAGAATAAATGCAAAAGTACTCACACTTTGTACTCTAGCAGACAGATTCCTCCCCCTCTACAGATTACACACCATCTTTGTCTCTTTGCAGGCTTAGCAACAGATAGTTTTTTTCCGACTGTGACTTATCAAGTTTTAATATTTGCAGGCAACATGTCTTTGTCCTGGCGTGTCCTTCATGGTGTGGCTAATACTAAAAAATCCTTAAGCTGCAGTCCTTCAATCAGCCACTAGATGGTGGATCAAAGAAAACTCTGAATTTTAGGGTAAAAAGTATGAATTCTTTAGTTTTTTAAGGGTTTTTTATGTAGTTACATTTGCTAAATGGCGGACATCACTGCCACAAGTGACAATATTGGAACGGAGCTAAACGCTAATACAGTATATAACGGAAGGACAAGTGGAGAAGAGACATAAAGTCAGTGAACTGATTCACTGGTGTTCATTATACAGCCTCTTAATTTTTCAGACGTTAGCCAAATGAAGCTATTGGTCATACCAAGCAAGACTGTAACTTCAAAACCCCTGAGTGTACTGAATTAAGGGAAAGTATTTTATGGCTTATGAGTTAAACTTTTGATTTGTTAAAGCAATATTGTTAGGACCATTTCTTAAGTTAATGTTGCTTTAAAGTTTAAAGGAAAATTGTGTTTTTACTGACAGATGCCTCTGCCCGTCAGAACTTCACTGAAACAAGGTTTCCTGCACTTTGGACGAGTTTAAATCTTCTGCATCCAGTAAATCAAAGCTTCCTCATATCCGCTATGACATTTATGGGTGATATGAAAGATGATGCATCCGTGTTTTCGTGCAGTTCATTATTTACACCTCTTTTAATCCATAATCAAGCAGCGCATATGCAGGAATAAACTCCATCATGTAACCACTGGCCTGGTGGAGTTTGTGCTTGTAGGTTGAAAGAGCTTGACTTTTCCTTTTCCTCTGTGTCCCTCCTGTGTGTGTGCATGTGTGTGTGTGCGTGTTGTGTGTGTGTGTTGTGTTGCTCGCCATCCAGAACAATGTAAATCTACTGTTGAATTAGTTATTTTCCCTCGCTATCATTCATCACGCAGGACACAGTGAGAGGGCGGCGTGCGGAACACCGAGAGTCTGTACGGTGCAGTGAACCGTCGCCGTGTTTGCACAGATTGAAAAATCAGACACAGGAAAACACGAGTTCACACATGCCTGCCCATGCACATTTTGGCCAGGGAACACACACACAATCACACACACAATCACACACACATATATAGATATATATGCGCTCAACAAACACACTCATATTTGCGTGCAGAACGTCTTGCTTGAGGAATTAGAGGCTGACCTGCTCATGCACGACATACATGTGTACACACAAGCTGTGTGTTGCAGTTTGATCTCCCCATTGTCTTCTTTTCTGTGTGTGTGTGTGTGTGTGAGTTCATCATGCGTGTGTGATATCTGGATGAAAACACGCAAACACACGAGTACATGTTTGTCAACACAGACGCTCAGTGTTCCTTCTCATTACACATGGAAAAGTGATTTGTGTGTATAAGCACAGCTGAATGCTCATACTTCAGCTTTTGTTGGCTTTTGTTGCTGTGTATATTGTGTGTTTGTTGTTGACGTGGCACTGAGAACACACACACACACACACACACAAACACACACACACATACGCGTACCAAATCAATGGTGTGCGTGTCATGTGGTTTAAACTGGCCCTGCCGGAGGTGATGGATGGTGTGTTTATGAAGCCCCCCTTTTCTCCGCTCTAGATCAAGGACTGCAAGCATCATCCAGTCAGACTGAGAGCGGGACGGGTGGATCAAGGGATGAGGGAGGCAAGGATGGAAGGGAAGGAGGAAGGGAGGAGAGGAGGAGACGTCAGAAAGGAGGGATTTAGGGCTGGGAAGCGAGAGAGGTGTAGGGGGGAGGGATTGAGAGTAACAGGGCCGCCTGCTTAGAGGGAAGGTCACAGTCAGCAGGGAGGGTTGGAGTCCTGCTGAGCCAGGGACATGTAGCATGAACACACACACACACACACAGAGTTGGGCCATTTTTTAAATCCCAAAATAGTCCCACATTTCCTTTCGCTCACTGCCAAGCATTAGTTACCTTTCAACATTTTATTAAACGTGACACACGAACATGAAACTAAGCTGAAAAGACACGAGGCGTCAGCTTGTTAAGAAGCTACGTGATGGATATTTACTGTCTGACTGAACCCGACAGCTCATACTTTCAGTCTGCCGTCCCAGTGCATGCATACACACACACACACACAGCGACACACATGCAATCATCCTCGCCCCTGACTGTTTTTTATTTGTCCTTCCCCCGCGTTATCTCATCTAGCCAGCCTCATCTATACTGTGTCGTTATTCTCATTTGGCACAGGGATAAATCTCATCCCAGTTTATGAGGCAGCAGTTGTAAGCCAGATAGAGGTAGATGGACCAGCCAGTGAGCTTTTTAGACGGAAAGACAGATGGCGTGAGGACGGACAGACGGCAAGAACAAGCAGAACAAATAGGAAGATGAATAAGCAGGCGTGGAGACTCTGAGACAATCAGACATGCATATGCTGGCTGTTAAATAGATGGACAAGCTTTTTTTGCGTGACAGTTTGGCAAGTATAGACCGCTGTTTCAGCTGCACAACCACATCTTAAGGTTGAGTTGCAGCAAAGGCTGGAAAATAACCTAAAGGCTGTTGCTGAAGCTTGAAAAAAGTATGGTCAGCAGTATATTCTTCTTCCTTTTGTCTAAATTAATGCATCAATCTGAGAGTTGACGAGAACTGGAAGGGGGAGGAGTCAGACATTGTTGGACTTAGACTTCGTTGCAATGATATTGTCAGCATTTTAATTCGCTTACTCACAAAGATGGTTAGGAACTACTTCTTTATGATGTTGTACTATTAAAAATACATGATTGTTATATTCAGGTAAAGGTCCAAATACTTTTATTTCATTCATTAATGGAGGTGGAATCCAAAATCTTAGCCCACTATAGCAGCAAGTCAACCTTAGCATATCTGAATATCAATAGGTTATGACTCTTAAGGCTTTTGACAAATTGATTTTTTTCAATTTATAGTGTTTACCTTCACTTCTTGCCTTTTATCCTGAGCTTAAGGAGGTTGTTGTGTTTTGTTTTAGCTCAATGAAGCCAAAGCTTAACTTCATATTAATTTACAAAAAAAGTCCCCAAAGTGGTTTTAACTAAAACTCAAATTTACAGTTTGGAAGGCCAATTCATGTGCAAAAGCACCTCGTCCCTGGTTACTACTATCAGTGTTAGCCAGCCAAGGAACTGTGTGTGTGTGTGTGTATGTGTGTGTATGTGTGTGTGTGAGTCCGGCTCAATTCCCCCTCGTGCCCGGCATCGACAAAAGCCAGCTTCCTCTCGATTTTCTCTGAGCGGCGTACCTGCTAGCTTTACAGTAACAGCTTCCCCCTGCCTTTTAAAAGGCTGCCGCTCTGTATGTGGTATCTGTGCAGCGGTCAGGGAGGCCTGTGAGAGCCGGGGTGTCAGAGCTGTAAGTGGCAATAAATGAACTGAAGACTCCCACTTTCTCCTCTTTATATGTTCTTCATGCTCTGTCCGTCTCCTCGAGGATCAAACTGACACCACACAGGAGATTTCCCAGCGGGATTAACCGCGCTGCTACTTTAAATTAAGGCGGTTGTTAGTTTTGTTAAAAATACACTATTAAGATTAATGTCCTCCGTTGTCAGTCCTCACAGTTAAATTACCTCTGCTGAGCTTGCACTAATTGTGCCTTTATAGCTTTTACATTTTCAGTATTTTAAGTGATTATTCGGCATACCTTAAGGGACTGGTAATTCTTAGCATGAAAGAAGTGGTTGATTTCAGTGGAATTAAAATGGTGCGCCCCCCTTAGTAATGAAAATTATTTGAAGCCTGCTTCGTAGTTAACTAATATTTGATAGTGCAATTTAAGAAAAAAGGGGTTTTTAATTCCTTCAGTGGGCTTTGTTCATTTGTGAAGACACGTACTGCTGCTGCTGCTTGGCTGCAGGAAGCGACGCTCTGTGCTGCTGCAGCAGACACCTCCCTCTCTCTCCTCCTCTCTGTGTCCGCACACCTGGCCGGCTGTCATGGAGGTGATGTCCTCCATCAGGAATGGGACAAATTGACCTGGCCCTCGGGGCTGCCTTCGGGGGGGGCAATGCTGACTGTTCCCATAGCGGCTACAGTGGCTGTCATGTGCAGAAAAAGCTCTGCCAGCACATCTTACTTAAGCCAACAAGGGAGAAAACAGTCTAGTATAGTTCACACTGAAATGCCAGTGAGGAGGATTCAGCTTGTGCTTCATTTCCATAAAAATGATAAAATAGGTAATTTGTTTAGGGGTCATTTAATGTCTAAGTGAATAAACTTTTTCTGTTTAAAAGCTGTAAAACTTTGTTTGTAAAGGGATAGACGATGTTATAAGTATTTTTTAACTGTGTTCAGTTTGTAATTTCAGCTGCTGACAATCAGTTTTTGTTTTGTTAAGTTACAGAAAGAGAAAAGAAAAGACAATGAGGTCAATTCCAACTCAAGTAAAGGAAACTTATAATGCATCAGAAACTTTTTTTCTTTAGTTTTGGTCGAATTGTATGCTTGATGTCCCTGTGGGTATAATTAGCACCAAATTGCTGCTGCTTATATTATTAAACCTTTCCAGGAACCTACTTAAAACAGTTATGCAATCTGTTCTGTTCTAAAAAAAAAAAAAAAATTTATTGGGACGTGTGAAATAAAGCATAATCAAAGAGGGTCGGGGTTTTTTTTATTGTTGTTTTTTTTTTTTTTTTTTTGCTAGCGGTGCAGTGAAATATGTTCAAAGTCACGCTGTGTCCTTGGTCTTTTTGCAGAACGGGGACTAGCGGCTGTGCTAATTCTGGTGAAAGCATGCTGTAGTGTTTAGCAAATATGCGTCTCGGAGCGCGGACAGTTTTAGTGTCATGGTTATGTGTGTATTTGTGCGTCTGTCTTGAGGGAGTCGTGTCAGTGGCGGCGTCCCTGCTTCGCCGTCCCCCCTCCCCCCCCTCCATCTGTGTGCTATGTGCTATGGTTCCCCAGAGGCCCTTACACACTCTCTGATGGAACATCAGAAACCTCCACCTGTAAACACTAGCATCAATAATCTCTCTCTCTTTCTCTCTCTCTCTTTCCTTCTCTCTTTCCTTCTCTCTCTCTCTCTCTCTCTCTGCTGGCTGACTGTTGTTTATGTGCCTGTAAAATTCAATTAGGCTGCAGGGGAGCGGGCCGGCCTGCATTACTGCCTGCCAGGGTGACATTTCATTTGCAATGAATCATGGGCTAGAGGAGGACCGGGCCGGCGAGCAAAACAACACTTCTCCTCCTATCTGTCCCCTTCTTTTTTTTTTCTCTCTCTTTCTCTCTCTCTCTCTCTCTTTTTTTCCCTTCCTCTCTGCTCCTTCACTTACTTTACTCCCTCCCTCATTCCTCCAGTGCATAAACCCCTCCACCATTTTTTATTTCCTGTCCACGATGCTGGCGTATGAGAAAACCTTCAAGGCTCATTCTTGTTTACTGTCTGCTGTCCGTGAGAATGTCGTTGTGTGTTCGCCGCCGCTTTACCTTCACAATCTCTCTCCATCGCATCACTTTTATCTGGATGTTTCTTTCCTCTCGAACATACTCTTCCTTTCTTCTCCATTATCTCCACCTCATAAGGCAAACTACACTTTCACACCACTGCACTGACTTCCATCCTTTCTACTCCAATTCTTACCTTCTCCGACTTTTCCACCACTTCTGTTAAGATGTAGTAAACCCGCCTCCTTTCACCTCATTTTGCATCATTTTGATTAAGACCAGGCACTCGACACTTCCGGCCCACTTCAGCTCCATTCACAACCCCCTAAAGCAAAAAAAAAAAAAAAAAGTTTCATCACATTTCAACATGCATCACTCTGCTCAGCAAAACTTGTATCAGGCCACTTTTGAGTCCAGCTTCCCTCTGAGATATGAAAAAGAATCTGATATCTGGTTTTTTTTTTTTTTTTGAAGAGCAGGAGTGCAGGAGCTTGTAAGTCAGAAAATGATGGATTTAGAGAGTTTCCCCCACTCAAGTGTGAGTGTTCTGACTGCATTATTTTAGAACGGATAAAGCAAAAAAAAAAAAAAAGAAAAATCAGCTTAAGAGCACAGAGAGAACCGTTAGATGAGAAATTTACTTTTGTGCTAATTAAGGCGATGTAAACAGAGACGAATGGATGTTGTGGCATTGAGGGAAAGCGTGCAATAATGCTCTAAATTAATGCACAAACTGCCTCTCTGATTACACAGCGAAAGGGATTCCACATAAATCAAGGATAAACTGTGAATAATCTTACGCAACACCATCCACACTGAGGAGGTATTAGTGTCGCCCTTGGAAGTGTGCTGCTGAAAACATACAAATATTTTCATAGTTTGGAATTCAATCTACCAGGAAACAGGCGTGCGACTCATTTCGGGCTCTGGCCTGTAATTCAGGGAAAACCCAGTGTACACTATTAATAATGCATGTTAAGTGCTCTGATTTTAGCTCTGCTTTGTTCTTTTGTTCCTCTGCTGAGTACAAAGTTTGGCTGGTTTTTTTAGTTTTGTTTGTTTTTGTGAGTCAGAACTGCAGTAATTTGGGGTTTTTTGTATACATGTATATGTGTGTCTGTATTTTTTTATATGGGTGTAAAAGAATGTGCTTTATTTGGGCTTAATTCTGCAAAATGACGAACATTCGACAGGATGAATATTTGTTAACATACAAGCGTTATTTTGCGTCATGCTAACAGTGTGGATGCTGATTGTGTTTCCATGTTGTAGGTTCAACTTATACAAGTTAAAGCTCCAATGCACTTGCATTTAGACTAGAAATCTTTTGCCTTATAGTTGAATTTGAATAAATAGTGCTTACTTTTATGTAGATTCTGGGTTTTCTAATAACTGAAGTTTTAAATGCATTTTTCTGAGTTTTTAAATCACTTTTTTTTTGTGAGAAAATAACCTCAGGCAATTTATATTGAAAACTATTTTTCACATGTTTGTGATCTTTATTCAGACCATGGGCCCTTCAGATAAAGCAAACAGCTGCTCTTTGCTGTGCTCAAAGCTGATTTACACACACAAACACTTATTTTCAGTGTTGAAAAATCTGTCATTTATTTTTAAATGTGCTGAAAAGTTTTCATCACATTTTCCCAAAGCTCAAGGTTATTTGTTAAATAGTTTGTTTTTGTCTGAGAAAAGTCCAAAACTCGAAGATTTTTAATTAAAAAAAGATAGAAGACAAAGAAAACAGCAAAATCTCAAATTTGGAAACCTGAAACAAAGAAATTGTTGTCGCTTTTGCTTGATTATTGACAGCTAACAAAACTGTAAAAACTGTAAATTAACCCTCTGATGATTAACTAACAGATAAATGTGTGTGTCTCTGTAGTAAGTGTTTAGGAGTCCTTTTTCCATCTACGCTGTTAACATTATAGCAACATTAGTTACTGGATTAGTGACAATCTTCTGGTGCTGCAGCAGAAGCTGTGAGTGTGTGTGTGTTTGCATGTATCACAGCGTCACATGTGTGTGATGATCAGTTCAATAAGATGCTTTTCTGTCTCCTGAACACTTTAATGTTCCCATAAAACTGCCCAGCATTTGTTTACCAGCTATATCAGGGTCATGTGACACAAGAACAGGTGGGTGTCCTGGTTGTGTGTGTGTGTGTGTGTGGGTGGGTGCAGGGTGACACCACTGATAAGGCCAGCTCAGGGAACAAACAGTAAATTCTCCCAGAATGCATTACAGTTCAGCAGGAGAGAGCCGCAGCTGACCTTCAGGTGTCAGCATTTGCATGTTATCAGCCAGGTGTTCATGTGTGTATGTGTGTGCGTGCTTTTATGTGTGTTTATGTGTGTGTGTGTGCACATGTTTGATTGTTCTCTGAACTCCGTCAGCTTAAAAAAAAAAAAAAAATCTCATTTTAAATTCGGGTTGAGATTTTTCGTGCAGATTGCTTTTTTAATGCAGTTGTCACCACGACACACACACACACACACACACCCAAACAACCACACACATTTGCACACATGCAGGCAACATCTCTCTCTCTCACTGTTCCTCCCTCACACAACACACACACACACACACACGCTAAATGTCCACAGTGAGTCCGTCCCTGCTTCCAGTTTGGGGATGAGTCCCGTAGGGAAGGTGATCTTTATTTAAATCCAGTTGTCTGTGCTCACTCCTAATCTCCTCTCTCAGAAAGAAGGGATTTCTCTGCTCCGCTCCGCTCACTGATGTGATTTACACCGGGAGGGGGGGAGGGAAGGGATGGAGGGATGAAGGTGGAGGAGTGGGGGGGGGGTTGGTAAAAGTGAGTGATGGGAGATGGATGGGATGTGGGGAAATGTTATCTGTCTTGGAAAAAAAAAAGGGCTGTGAACATAAAGGAAAAGGAGTGTAAATGAAAGATCACAGGGTTGCGTAAATCCACTGTGCTTTTTTTTTTAACTCCTGGGGTGAGTGAGTGAGTGTGTGTGTGTATGTGTGTGTGTGTGTGTGTGATGTCGTGAGCTGCCATTTAGTTTGCCGCTGGGACGGCATCTCGATAAATCTGCCTCTTCTGTAGATATAAAAAAAAAGGCCTTAATCTGAGGAAACAAAACAGAATTCTCATTTTAAAGTCTTCACACGCTAACAAAGACGTAATTATGAATATAATATTCCATTTCAAGCCAACAAATCCCCGTGAATCCTGAACAGTGAACCCTAAAACAGACGTGAGAAGCTATATACGGATTGTTGCTGAAAATCTGTGGACATGCAGATAAAAATATGTAAAAAAAAAATCACTTTTTGTGAAACTTTTCTCAGTGTCATCCCGCAGCATGTAATGCATTGTATGTAAGTTTGCATGTTTTTCTCCAGATTCTCGTGGCAGATTTGTTTGCTTTGTTTGTGAGCGTGCACGGCGTCGTGTGAGTCGGATCAGTCGGTTATTTGCACCTTTTTCTCCGCAGCTCTAATTAAAGTTTTGACAGGCACTGTGGGTGACACACTCAGCGTGTCCTCGGCTCGGCGATGCCCAGGCATTCTGCATGGTCAAACAGCATTACACAGATAATTCCTATTACTCCTATCGCCCTAACTGTTCTCCCCCCCCCCTCTTGAGTCTCCTTTTAACTTTCCTCTCTCTTTCTCTCTCTCTCCCTCACTCACCCTTTGCCCCAACTTTCTCTCCGTCTTCGCCACTCTTCTTCATCCTTCAGCCGTTCTTTCTCAAAGACAAAAAGTTTCTCCACCCCTGTCTGAGGGATTGGATCGATCCATCCTCAGACCTCCCGCCAGCGTCCGCGACCGCTGGGCCGAACCATTAAACCCGGCATGGGGGGATTACGCCTCGTTTCTCTCTGTCTTCCCCTTGACTTGTCCTCCTCTGCCTCCCCCCCTCCCACCCGCCTTTTCAAATCACTCCCCCCACCATCCCTCTAACTGACACTCTGATATCGCCCGATTCTCTCCGTCTTGCTCTCCTCTTTGTTTACGCTCGCTCCTTCTCTTTGATCGATACCTTTTGCTTCCTCTCCACTTTTCTCCCCGCTTGTCTGGTCTTCTCCCGTCTGCCCCTGCGTCCTTCAGCTGGAGTGTGTGTGCGTATGTGTGTGTGTGTGTGCGTGTTTGTCCGAGGCCCTCGCTGCATCTCACACGGGGGGGAGATGCCAATTAGTGCACGGACGCGGGGAGCTGCTGGCTGCTGGCCGCTGCGTCCGTGTGCTCCGTATGACTCTGTTTCTGTTTGATCGGTTTCCTCATCGTGAAACCGCCACAAACATACGAGCACAAAAAAAAGTTTGGAAAAGATCAGCGCATGTGTGTGTGTGTTTCGGGTGTGCGTGTTCGACACTGCGACCCAGAAAAACCCGCCCCCCCGATAGGGTGAGTCAATACACAGTGTGAGAAAGGCAATAACCCCTAGTGGCAAACCTCTTATCTCTCTCTCTTCCACCCCTCTTTATCTCTCTCATTCTGTCTCTCCATCTCTCTGTCTGTCTGTCTCTCTCTGTCTCTCTCTCCACATCAAACTGTCTCTTTCAACCTCTCTCTCTCTCTCTCTCTCTCTCTCTCTCTCTCTCTTACTCCCCACTTTCACTCGTGTGTGTCTTTGACCCAGAGGATGCCTTGTAAACACCCCTGGTAAGAGGAACCAAACAAAACACACAAAAATGAGAGAAAGAGGGAAAAAAAAAGAACAAATCAATAAAGGAGGGAACACAGTAGGTTGACATGGCCGAGCTCTCTGGAGAGTTTATGTGTGTGTGTGTGTGTGGGTGTGTGTGTGTGATGGAGGGATAGAAAGTCTGATCGAGAGCAGCTTGTCAAGTGCTGTTGGAGTGGTGTCACCTCTCGATCACACATATTGACGAGTCTGACAGTTGATGACAAATGTCGATCAAACACACACACACACGCACTCACACACACACACACACACACACATGCTGTACATGCAGATAACAGGACCTTCATGCTGTATGCGTCACCAGTCACTTAGCCCTAACATCGCTCTCTCTGTGTCTTTACACACTCTGTCGACTTTTCTCATCTGTTTGCGTGCATGTGTGTGTGTGTGTGTGTGTGTGTGCACTCGTGCAGTTGCATTGTGGGATTTGTGTGTTTTTTTTCCTCTCTAACCCTGCAGAACTCTCAATTCCTGCTGCCCTGCTCCCCAAAGACACATTTGTCACTTTGTCATTTGTCATTCTGGAGTCCCCATGGCTGGCTGGCTTCACTGAGTGTGTGTGTGTGCCTGTGTGTGTGCCTGTGTGTGTGCCTGTGTGTGTGTGTATGTGTGTGTGTGTGTTCTGCTGGACACGACACAGCTGCAGCCCTCATTCTGGCCTCATTACTCCACACTTCGCCCCTCTCCTCTCCACATAATGTCCATCTCCACAGCTTTCCCCTCTCTCTCCTCTCTACCTGCTGTCCTCCTCTCAGTCTCTGCATTTTTACATTTTGAGATGTTTCCTTCACTGCAGCATGCGTAGTTTTCCTCTTCAGCTGTTGTCATACTCACAATCATGCAAACTATAACCTGTAGCTGGCCCTTTCCCTGTCACTTAAAGAGAATCACAAGTTTTTATAGCACACAGTGAAATGCGAAGACTTCTCATGGAGAGAAAAAGAGTTAAAGTGATATTTGATGCAATAACGAGAAAAAGATGATGAGTTTGTTAGTTGAGTTCGCTGTCAGTGGGTTCAGTTCTCTGCCAACAAAATATAAAAATGAAATATTCATATTGGTCTTCTTACTTTGTGTTACCTAACCACATGGATAGATTTCTTGTCACTGTTTCTCTAAATAATCCACAAGCATCAGACTTTTTTCCCTGAAACTTCTCTCTAAGAAAAAAAAACAGTCCACCTGCAAGTCAATTCACTTCCATTAAACAGCAGCAGGTAAAGTTATGACTAAGAATAAGGAAAAAAGACAAGATACCACAAAGATATTTGACCAGAGGTGTCGTAAAAATGTTTTATTATAATAACAAATAAACTGGACTAACATATTTATAGACTGGCTGTTAAAACTAGCACAGTTGTACCATCTGCCATCAAAATCTAAAGGTTTTTTAGTTATAAAAGTCATTGAAGCTACACGTCTGATTTGTGTATTTGAATATTTACATGTCTCATTACAAGAAAGTGAATGTGACGTTTGGCAGGTGGCTGCTTGGTCACAATGAAAAGATGCAGAATGTCGACAGAAAAAAGTGAGAAAGACTTTTTCTGTAATTTGGATGAACTGACCCTTTAATTCCCCTCTCATTCACCTCTTATATATCTGTTTTTCTTTGCCTCTTTTCTGTCTTTGGACATCCATAATTTAATCCAACCCCCCCACCCCCACCCCCTTTGCCCTTACCAGTGCCGATGACATATTTAATTCATCACTGTGTGTTTGCATGTGTGTGTGAGCTTATGTGGCAATTATTGCATTAAAATTATAATGAGATGGATATGCATTTATGTATATGTATATGTGTGCATGTGTGTGTATGTGTGTGTGTGTTGCTTTGGGCTAAAACGAGTAGACGAGGGAATGAGAGGAAACGTTTGAGAAGAAGAAAGAAAGAAGGGGGGGGGGGGGGGGGGGGGGGCGCGGGGGGGGGGGGGGGGGGGGGGGGGGGGGGGGGGGGGGGGGGGGGGGGGCCGGCGCGCGGGGGGGGGCGGG
>JAPZDV010000008.1:5259087-5274117 GCA_029814665.1 Acanthurus lineatus
AAGACGTGCCGTGTCGCTGCATATCTATATTATTACGCCTTGAAGAAATATGTCCGTGTGTGTGTGTGTGTGTGTGTGTGTACATGTGCTACCATGTTCCATTTAATCGAGGCTCCCTGTTGGCACATAGGACAAATTGATCAGTTGGTTTGCCAGCTGTCCTGGCAGATCTCTCCTTCTGTCTCTCTATTTCTCGAACCACCCCCTCTTCCCTTTTCTCTCCCCGACGCTTTCATTTCCTGTTTAACTTGTATACCTTGGCAGTGAAAAGGCAAAAGGATGGAGGAAAAAAAAAAACATGTCTTCTAATGATTGGAGTGGTTTTCCCTTGCAAGCATCTTCTTTTTTTTTTTTTTTTCCTCTCCCCCCCCCCCCACACCACCCCACCACCCCCTGCTGTTGGATGTATTTTAGAAATTCCACATTCCCCCCCATTGGCAGATGGCTGCTGGCCCATTTTTGACTGATGTGACCTTTCCTGGCATTGGGCTGTTTGGCGCGTCTTCTTCTTCTTCTTCGCCATGATGCCTCGCCGCTGAGAATGACGGGCAGCGCGCACACACACACACACACAACGCCAGCTCCTTTTGTTATCTGAGCCGCACATATTGTTCTTGATACAACCCTATCATTAGACACACATTTCCAAGGTGGGCCGGCAAAAAAAAAAAAAAAAAAAATGTGTGTCCACACTGAGTTGACGAGATAAGTCCACAATTTTCAGCGAAGCTCGAATGTGGCTAGTCGGCTTTTGAGCGTGATAGGTAGAAAATGCGAAAACCCATTTCTGTTCTCATAGATCTATGCATAATTTCGCCTTGATACGGCCGCTATTCATGCTTGATGTCCTTGGCGTGGTGAGGGAAGGATGGTGGCAGCATGGTCAGGAACAAAGAGAGTCTACTCCAGAGCTGCTTGACAGGGTGTGTGTATGTGTTTGTGTGTGTATTTGTGTGTTTGTGTGTTTCTGTTATGTCTCCATGCTTGGCTGTGCTGTGAGCTGAAAGCGAGAGGCTTTTCTCTGTGTAATGACAGATATTAGAAAGTCGATTACAAGGTTCTTACAGCCCCGTATAAGCAACACACAGGCGTACACACATACACACACACACACACGTACACTGCCGCAAAAAAAAAACACTCTCATGCACACTCGCTTTGGTCTTAGCCAGGAGAGGCTGACGAGGCCCGCTAATCGATGTGTGATGGCAGGCCTTTTGTGTGCGAGTGTGTTTTGTTAGAGTGGCTGAGTAAAAGGAGGGATAACAGAGGCCCCTTTTTTTTCGTCACTGCGCTCGTGTCTTGATGAAAGTCCATAAGCCAAAGGCATTTTCGGGACAGCAGCTTTTGTGTGTGTGTGTGTCTCTTTACACCTGCTGTGTCTGCCTCGACTCGCCCGTCTCACACGCAGATCCGTCCTCTTCTCTCTGCCTAATTGACTGTATTCTGGTGTGACTCAGTACCAGAGGCGGGAGTGATGCTCTTGCATCCTCCTCCACAAAACTCCACTGTATGTTGAGTCTGTGTTTGCACCTTTAAGTGTCTGTCCAGGCCTCAGATTTTGCCATATTACTGTAATAAATCTGCTGTTTCTATCATGAGTGACTGTTCTCCTGCTGGAGATAAAACCAAGTCATTCACAGCCTTAATGAGAGGAACCAAACACGGTTAAAATCACTAAAATGCGAGTTTAAAACGTCTTAAACTTGATAAATTACAATTCTGTGTAATTGTAAATACATTGCAAAAATTGTTAACATATCTAATGTGTTTTTTTTTTTACCTAATTGACTAGCTTGCTGATGTTAGCCACTTAGTAGGTGCAAGCTTAGAGAAATCCTATTCATTGTGTTAATTATTTGTCTCAACATCATTAAAAAGTTCTATCTTTTGCTTTTTTTGGTAAAAATCCAATAGTGAGATCGCTTCCTGAGGTTTCCTCACACAGGAAAGTTTAATTAAGTGTTGTAGGAGTCTTTAGCTGTTATACTCTTATATCTGGACACTTCAGTGTGAGTTCTGTACTTATTTGTCAAGCAAATCAGCTGCTCCCTTCCTCAGAAAAACCTTAACAAGAAGCCATAACTGAACAGTTGCATTCAGGGACTCAGCGATATCTGCATGTCACTGATGAAGGCTTAAAAAGGACAGAATTAACTTTTCTGCTGATATAAGATTACTTCAAATATGCCCATTCAGTGCAAATTGTTGACTAAATACTGTTGTTTTCTTACTTTTGCTCAATGAAAGTGTATGTTTTGAAAAACTTAGTTTCATATCCTCCTCATGACAAGGAGTTAACTTAACTGAACTACAGGAAGAGACTTGATTTTCTCTGTAATTAGTTGGAAAAAAATATGTGCATATGTTGTAATCGGCATCAGCAATTAGCAAAGATGAGTTGGAAAGTGTAAAAATCCATCATCATATACCCTTAATGATGTTGTAAGGAGATGTCTGCTCGGTCTGAATATCAGCTGATCCTCCTCGCCACACAAACCTGTTGAGTTAATGCGTAGAAAAGATGGTGCTTGTTGGAGGCTGACGGAGGGAGAGAGAGCTAAATTTAGGGAATAAGACAAGAGAGGCACAAAGCTTGAAGAGGTAGAATTCAAAGCAGGGAAGAAAAAAGAAAAAAACCATGAAGAGTTGAAAGGGAGGAGAAAGACAGATATATTAGGGGAACAGAAAGAAAGAGGGGAGGAAAGAGAGAAAGGGGGGAGCATACCAGAGCTGTTAAAGCAGACCTGCTGTTTAAAATACAGTCTCAGAAGAGAGGAGACCGGAGCATCGAGCAGTAACTGGCTCCCTGATTTCACACCCATTATCACCTGCTACAAAGACACGGCAAGTGGAAAATGAAAGCGCGTGGAGCGAGAGCACAAAATAACCTGTTTTATTCTGTGTGTGTGTGTGTTTATGCGCCGCCCATCATCACGCACACACACAGAGCATTGATAAGCCTCAGTTACATGGTGTGTGTATTCTTGTGTATTGCTCATGTGTAAGGTCATGGGTGCTTATCACCCTCGCTCACACTCTCACCTTTAGTCTCTCTCTTGTGTGTGTGTGTGTGTGTGTGTGTGTGTGTGTGTAGAAAGTGGGTGAAGAGGGATATTTGGGGGTAAAAAAAAACAAACAAATGAAGTGGAAAGTGTGGAAAACAACAACAGAATTAAGTTTTGGAGTTTTGCAGTTGTGTGTCTGCTCTCACACACACACACACACACACACACGCTCGTCGCCGTGGCTTGTTTTCATTCGCCGAGCTGGTTGTTTCCAGTCGCAGCCTTTGATGCCATTTGCCAAGGCCACTGATCACACACAATGTGAGAATTGTGTTTGTCAGATGGATTAAGCCAAAGTCTCCTCTACTTTCCTCCCTTAATCATATGTTTTATCTCGTCAGTACTTCCCCGCGGATTTACTTGCTCTTTGTTTTTTCTCCACTTACTCTTAATTTTCTCTCTCGTGAATTAGAAGGGAGATTGGAGCTTTTTTTTTTTCTCTCCTTAAGCTTTAAAATGCTGCCCTGCTTAGTGGAATACTGGAGTTTGCGTGCAAGGACGCGAAAAATGCCGAAGTGATTAGAAAACGGCTTTAAATTAATAGAAGAGCTTAAGAATTTTTTGTTTGCCTCTATGTGGGAACATCTCATGGTTTCAAACTTTAAATTAATGTGATTTATGAGCTTGTTAAAATATATATATATAAATAAATAAGATTCGCTTTGTATAGAAAAAGAAAGGCAGGAATTGTTCGATTTATTAGATGCATCTTCATCTTCATATCTGTGTTTTTTTTCTCTTTCAGCTTGTCCTCCCGGCTCCTACAAGATGTCCTCCAGGCAGCAGGAGTGTTTTCCCTGCCCGGCCAACAGCGTCGCAGAGGAGGAAGGCTCGGTGGTGTGTGTGTGTGAGGAAGACCACTTCAGAACGCCCCTGGATACACCTTCAGCTCCATGCACAAGTAATGAGATTATTTATGTTTATATGTACATATATATATGTGTGTATTCTTTTCCTTTACTGGTGACCATCAAACTAGGTCACACACACACACACACACACACACATCTATACACACACACTGACTCTTTCATCCCTGACATTTTTGCATTAAGTGAGCAATTTCATGTTTGTAAGCCAGTCATTAGAGCAGCCACCCATTCAGCCTTTCATACATCCACCTCTTATCCTTAAAGACCACTTTGCCCCTGTGGTTTAACCCGTCCTTCACCCCTGCGTATCCTTTCATCCACCTCCTCCCTTTTTTTTCCATCTCATCACCTCTCCCTCTGACCTGCACCCACTTCCCCATGGCTCCTGTCTCACAATTCATCCTCATTGTGCTCCTCCTCATCACCCCATTTCCTTGTTTCATCTCCACCTCCCCTTCACCTCTCCTTCACCTGATACCCCTCCTCTAGTTATGCATGCATGTAGTGAAATTCACCCAAAGACATGTTGGGTTTTTCTTGTTCTTTTCCCAGATTGTTGACCAGAAACGAGCCTGTTGCAAAACCACTGACAAGGTTTCATGTTTTAAAAGTGTTTAATTGATAATAAAGTTGTGAGGGAGCCAAAAAGTTTTTATACTGCTCAAAAAAGAGCCACTTTTTCTTTCTAGTTTTCCTTTTTGCTCTTAATTGCATCAGTGCACACTGAAAAATTGCTGTCTTGTTTGAGAAAAAGTACAAAAGTGAGGATTAAATGTGACGGTTTAAGTTGTGGCGCATTTTAAGGATAAAGAATAAATTCAGTCCTTGTTTGACAAAATCTGAGTTGATCTTCCAGAGAGAAAAACCTCCTCATGACCACACACACACACATTGTGTATCCTTTTACTGCCACAATTTCTTTGCCTTCTGACCCTTATCCCTTTCATTACCCATCCATCCTTCATCCCTCCTGCTAGCATTAAGTCCACATTATGGATTCGTCCAAAAAGCCCACCACCAAACTGTTCTCTCCTTTTTTTTTACTTAACCTCGTCCATATTTCTCCACCTTTTATTCTGACATTACAAATCCATTTCCTGCTATACATCCATTACCCCCCCTCACCATTCATCGGACCATCCCATCTTTATCTACCCCCTCCACTATTTCTTTTTGACCCCTGAACACACATTTTCCTCCATTCTCTCAGTCTGTCTCCCTAACTCGGCCACTCATCACTCTTCCCCGGCTTCGGCTGCCTCCTCACATTTTCCTTTCTCTTCATCCTTTCATCCGTACGTTTTATCACCACATCGTTCTTCCCCCTCTGTCAAACTTAAATCTCATCCCTCTATCCTCAAGCGACAAAGCTCCATAATCTCATCCCAACTTGTCCATCCATTATCCATTCATCCCTCACTCTTTACCTTTTCTCACCCCATCTCACACACCCAATACCAGTCTTCTCCAATAAAGATGCACTACAGGGCCAATAAGACAAAGACCGTGCAGGGCGGCCCTATTGATCCCTGCATGGAGAGCGGCCTATTGATATAGCTTAGTAATTAGATGGAGGAATAATGGGCTGTATATCGCCGGAGTACTCAGAGCTATAAAACTTAGGGTCATGAGGGTTATGTGTTTTTGTGTGTGTGTGTGTTTATATACAAACACATTGGCTTGTGCGTACATATATATGTGTAAGTGTGCGATCATACTAGCTTTAATGCTAACTGCGACGTTGGGGCGTAATTACAATATTGATCGCTGAGCTCTCTGATCCTTTTGTGATAACATTTATAGCAGCCTAATGACCACATTAATTATACTATTGATTCTGTAATTATGATCATCCTGAGATTCGGCTAATCCACCTCATGGTGCAGATGGAGAGGGGGAGAGAAAAGAAAGAAAGATGGAGGCTGATGAATAAAAAATGATAAAAATAAAAGCAAACGGGAGATTTTGCCAGATGAATGGGGTTTGATTTGCACACCTTATTATCTCAGCAATTAAAGAGTAAGACCTGTGGGATTTTATTCTTTTCCCTTTGCATTAATTCCTTTACCTAATGTGTTTACTATAGTTAGAAGTTACTGCTTTCTCTTTGAACCAATAAACTCTTAATGCATTCAAGAATCCTTCGAAACAGGTGAACAAACATGTGGCTACATTACTTCAAATGAGATTCATCCTGTAATACCTCCTGATACGACTAATTATCATTGTTAATTATGACTATTTACAAAATTGCCAGTACAACACACTGTTGAATGTTTCCCGGTGGCAGTAAGAGAGCAGCGGAAATCTTTTTTATTCGTTTTCTTTGAGTGGAACTGCTGCTGACAGAGCTGCAGTGACAATGACTGTGGCATAATAACTATGATAAAAAAAGAGATATCTAGAAGTGATTCATAATGTTTGCCAATGCATGTCTCTGCAAATGGATTTTTGAAAACAGTGGGAGCCGATGACTTCCAGGAGGAAGGATGAAGTTGGAGCATAACAGTTTTAACTTCTGACACGAGAAAATAAATGTAGAATTTTAAACAGAACTTAAAGGCAATGTTGTGAGAAAAACAAGAACATTAAGACCAAGTTTGGATTTGCTACACATCAACTTGTACTTAGCAAGAATTGATGGGTTATTTACTGCAAATATCACTCTCTGGTAATGACTCTTGGTTAAAGAATACAGGTATAAGATGAGGGGGAGGGTTGTATTGTGTGTATAAGGTACAGTAAGCCGACATTTTGACTCAATGTATTTTCTTGCATTTTTTCAACCATCACATTTTTCTGCATTTAATTTAATTTTAAACCCTAATGCACAATCATTAAATGTATTTTCATTTTAAATCCGACACATTTTGCAACAAAGTTCTATTGAAATATCACTTAAGTGAAAACATTACATGATCATTGATCTTCAGAGTTTAAAGTAAACAAACTTTTGACATTCGTGCTGGAAATTGTTTTAGCCATCTGCTTTATCATTTTTCATTAGCTAAATTGGTGATTGCTAAAAATAATCCAGAGAAAGACCAGTAAATGCATCATGGGAACGAGTACGACTCAGGTCACGGTCTCTTTGGTTAGCTCAAGATGGAGTAGGAGTGATAACAGCTAATAGTTAACATTAGCTAACGTGGTTAGCAAGCGTATGCTAGCCAGTGGTGATATTAAGCATCCCACTGCTTTACTTACAGGACTCTTTCTGCTCTGCCTCTGATTGGTTGCCTTTGTCAGTTATGTTGGTTTGATAGGACTTAAAGTTAAAAGTCTGAGGCTGTAATTATTCATAGTTCTGGTTGTGTCAGTGTTTTTCTTGCGGCTGGTTTGTACAACAAACAGTCAGCATCGGTGCTGATACTGTGGGTTGTGAGCTGTAGTTTCCACGGTAAACATACCACACTCTTCAGCTGTGGCATCCCTCCAACAGGACTGCTGCTCCTCCCCATGCTCCTCATGGAGTCTTTCCTCCTCCAGAGCCTCTCCTTGTTTCAGTAACGAGGCGTCCTGATGCAGAAAACAGTGGAAAGTTTGATTCATGGGCATCTTCAACTTTTTTTCCTACTTTCTTACAAACTCTTCATAGGCTTAAATGGCAATATCGTAAACACAACATCAAGAAGAAGTTTTGATTTCGGGGTAAAAGGAGATGGAAGATGGAGACAGATGGAGGGTGAAGGAGGAGCATAAAGTAAAAAAAAGAGCTGAGGAGGTCAAGTTTTAATAAGCAGCACTCTGATTCAAAGATTAGAAGAGAAAAAAAAGAGAAACTTCAAGAGAGGAAAAAAAAAAGGAGTGCCAGGCCGAGAAAGCACGAAAGTAAAGAGAGAGAGTGAGAGAGTGAATAAAAGGCCCAGCTGTGTCTACATCAAATGTATGTGTGTGTGTGTTCACACTCTGAATGCACTCTGGGCTTATATAACTCTGCCCTCCACGTGTGTCTGGGAGCGGGACGCAGCTGTGGTGTGTTACGTGTTTGACGGCACGCACAGGATCAGCACACCTTCACTTATTCATCACGGCAGCACATGCACACACACATACAGGAACGCATATAAAATTCATGGCCTTTAATGGACTAAGGCTCCATTCAGCCCCAGTGCACAAAGACCTGCAGGAAAAAAAAAAAGGCACAGGTCAGTTAGGACACGGCTGCGGTAATGATATGCAGCCTGACATTTCGTAGCGGTCTTAATACTAGTCTGTGCATTTTTATTTTTTAGCTTTTTGTCGCATGTGTGCTGGTTAACTTTAAGACTTTTGAAGTTTTTAAATTACATCCAAAGCCCTGTGTCATCCGACAGTGGTCCGAGGACAGATGGTGTAATTTTCCTATGGATTTTATCAGCTTTGACAACTCAAGTAAAACTCAGAGATACATTATAATTGCCCCGATGTTTTTATCTCAAGCATCCTACTGCAAATTTTTTCGACACGCACAGTTTGATATTAGGCGGCACAGACTCTCGTGACACGTCTGGCATCTCGCAACCCTCGTTTCAAATCAGATTCATGTTCCAGGAGAGTTAAAAGCCCTCTCCATGGCAACTCACCTTTTTTTTTAGTGATGCTAAGTGGAAGATTTGTTCCAAACAGCTCTGTTGACAGCAGCACATAATGGACAAACTTGTTATCCGTGCTCCTGCATGCACTCGTTCAGACAAAAGACGGTGTCAGTGAGAAGCCAATAAAGTCACAAGTTGAAAAGAGTTATTTTTATATATTTATTTATTTGTTTTTGAAACAGACATCTAATGCTTTTTTGCCCTAGTCTTGCTCTCATGTGCTTTCCCGACTGCCTGCATCATCAATAAACCCTCATCCAATTCAATTCTTTTCTGACTCCTACTTGCGAACCATAATACCGCCTCATTTTCTACCAGTCTATCTCAGCAACAGCTCCACATTTTTTCATTGCCTTTTGCCATTAAGGTCAAATGACTGTCATTAAACCAGTTTTTATTGACACCAAATCCTGGATAAAACAGGATTATCATAGCATGATGTGGAAACTGGGCTCATGCAGTCACACCATAATACCCAATGCACTTTGTCCATCAGTCATGTGAACATTTTAGACTTTAGCAACATGATTTTGGAGCCCTGCAGGTAGCATGTTGTAGTAAAACCTGTTATTGCCTGTTTGCAAGAAAATATCAAGCCTCGCAGAGACATTGCAGTAAGTGGACACAAGGAAGTGGGATCCTTTGTAGGAGTGAATAATGCTTCTGCTGTGCTTAGTGCACTTTGTGCAACAGGCAGATGTGGTATTTCTCAGTATGTCATGACATAATCATCTTCATTTTTAAACAGCCACCACTGTATATCACATCACGAACAAAAGTAAACAATAGAGTAGCTTCCTATGTCATTGACTGACTTTGTATTATCATCTGGTCTTCGCCGTTTTTCCCCGGATAATAAAGCGACCAGAGGGCATAAAGGGTATATGACACCATTAATAAACACACTGTTAGCTTGAATGAAATTATGGATTTCTGTGGGTTATAACATTGTAGGAAATGTTTGGAATAATATAAGAACACAGCTTAACAAAATATACATGTAACATTGGTTAATTACATTTAAATGTGTATTTTAAGTGCTGACATTTACAAAAGAGGAAATACATACAGACTACTCTCCTTTATTTCTGCTTGACTACATTTTTGTTAAGACTCTAACGATAAACCAAAATGAGTTTTTTTTTAATGCTTTTATCTCCCCAGGGCCCCCCTCCCCACCTAAAGACTTGGTCTACACCCTGAAGCAGTCCACACTGATCTTGGAGTGGGCCGCGCCCTCCGACACAGGAGGCAGGGCGGATCTGACCTACAGCGTCGGGTGCAGAAGGTGCATCGGGAGGCAGTGTGAGCCGTGCGGGGCGAGTGTTGGCTTCGTGCCTCAGCAGGTGGGCCTGACGGAGAGAACGGTGACTGTGGTCAATCTTCTGCCCAACACCAACTACACGTTTTCCGTCGAAGCCTTGAACGGAGTCTCGGAGCTGCTGCCTAACAAGAGGTTCTACACCCAGGTCAACGTGTCAACAAGCCTGCCTGGTGAGTCCAAGTCTGAAAAAAAAACGCATACACTGCACCAGTTCACACACACGGCAGCTTTACTTTTTAAATCACGGTAAAAGTTCACATGTAAGGAACAACAGCTTACAAAAAATGTGCAGCAAATGTGCTAAAACGAGACAAAACGGCACACTTAGAAGTCTCTGAAAGTCTTTGTGCATTTATTACAGTACCTGTCAGCTAAAGATGAATTTTTAATCAGCCTGCACTGCGTGTGTTTCTCGATTTGAATATCATGCAGAAGGTCACATTTTAAGGCAGTAAGTTCAGGAAGATGTTGCTGATTTGACTGAATTTCAAGTGGCTCTTCCTACAGTTAATATTTGTGCAATTTTGCTGTAGATCCTGCTAATGTGCACAGCTTTATCTTCACGACTGCCGAAAGTAACCTCTCGCAATCAATCTTTTATTTTCTACCAAGCAGAATAAAACAATAGCCTGAGACGATCATGGCCTTTTTCTTTGTGGAAAAAGCACCTCATATGTTTTGATCATAAAAGCACATTAATTTCCTTAGTGGAGGAAGTTGTCACCGTAGCAAGGGTATGCCTCCACCCACAAGACACACAAAAACACACATATTCCAAACCAAATGTGCAATCTTGAAGGGATTTTAATTTGTGTGCATCCTCTTAGCAACACAGACCCCTTTCCCCGTACTGACAGTGTGCAAGTCACTGCAGACGGAGCAAAAAAAAATAAAAAATCCCGCCGATGGAGGTGATCTCATTTTCATCAGCAAAAGTCTTGAGCAGCCCATTAGCCAGCGGCTTGAAAAAGCACTTTGCCAAGTAGCCCTGTCAACCAGCTCTGCAATGGCACTATTTGGAGGAGCTCAAGTGTGAAAAGACCAAACACACACCTACACACACACACACACGCACACACACACAAAAAAAAGGCACACACAAAAAGAAAAAAAACACATTATTGCTTGAATGCTGACACTTTCTAATACATAACTGCGCCGCACACATTTACCCGTCATACCTACTGTGCATTTTTTTTCTTTTTTAAAAAGCTCCGTTTACTCCGTTTGCTTTTATTTGAAAACGCTGAAAGAAATATTGTTGTTGAAGCATAATGAGGCAAATGTGGTATAAAGACTGAGAGGTGCCGTACAAGGAAGCCGGTGATGGAGAAACAATGAGAAAGTGAAAATGGCAGAGTGTGTAGGTTTTTTTTTAACCACTAATTGGAAATTAGCTTAGAGAAATGTGCTGCATAATGAATGGAGGAACTGTTAGTCATATGTGAGCGCTGAGATGGCAGCAGCGCTTGGCGTCGGTCTCCGGTTAGTTTAAAGCGAGCTTTAACCGTCTGCTTGTGATAGCAAAAGCGCTCCAACTTTATTGACTAAGGAGACATTTAAACAAACATGTGGGTCATGACTGAGATTGTATCTGTGTGCAGAAAGAAGCAGATTAATGTTGAGAGTATTTCTAATGAATGTGCGCGCTCCTCACTGGCCCAGATTCTCATGTTAACCAGCTGTGAATGTTATGTAAGTGTAACATCTGGACATCTGGACTGCACAGGGTGAAAGAGAGGCTAAAGGGCAGATTTAAATGTGTAGTTTACATCAGAGCTCCGTTTCTCTGCAGCATTTTCTTAGAAAGGTCATTTTTTATCTCGCAAGGACAATAGTTCTTTTTTTTTTTTCCTTTTTGTCCTTTTAGTAAACCACTATTTTTAAACTTGCAGCTGCAGTGAACAACATTTGATGATCAGAGCCAGAAATAGAAAATAAAAGGCTCAGACTTCCAGACTACCAAGTTGTTATAATAAATCTTTTTTGCAAATATTTGCCTTGTTGTGCATCCAGCAGACACAGAAAGCCCTGGTCATCTTATTCAAGTTGAATTTCTGGCCTCCTGAGAAGAACCGGATTCAGCAGTAGGTTATTTGCTGCACTGAATCTTGATAATAAATGTTTGTGACCCTCATTATGCTAAATGCTCAACTTTGTCACCACTGGTTCATGCTGGTTGGACCGTGTGCTGTCAGCTTCACTAAGCTTGTTTGGTGGAAACTGCCACTTCCACTTTTATATGGAGGGCTGGTGAGAGATATAAGACTCGACCATACAGTGTAAGTTTGTGCTGAAATATCAGAGTAATACATGTTAATAATAGGTTTTGGTGTAGTTTTGTAATTTGTGGTGATGATATTTTTGCCCAAAAACGACATGCAATATTTCAAAGATAACGATTGAGAAAGATTTGACGACTGCTTTACAAGAACATGTGTTTTATTCTTACTCAACACTCCTTTATCTGTCATGGCTGAAGCAAACATGGCCGACATGCTGCAGCTGTCTCCGGCTCTCTGAGGTGATGCAGCTAACCACAAACACTGAGCTACAAGATTAGGGACACTTTATCAGAAAAGGACAAACCTGTGGTGATTATTTTTTTCCCCCGTCCCTGTGGCTCTTTCAACCTTTCTCCCTTTTATCTCCTCTTCTCTGTCTGTCTGTCTTGTCAGCAGTTCAGTTGCCATGGTGTTGATTTGCGGTTATTATGGGGTATTAGGGTGTGAGTTGTCCCGCTAACCGTGTCATCCAGAGGGATTGGACAAGGGGTTAGGAGAGTGTGTTTGCAGGGGTTTCAGAAGACTTTGTGTGTCAGGGAGGATTTAGACTGACATTTGGTGTGGGGTGTTTAATGCTGCCTGTGTGTGTTGTGTGTGTGTATATCATGTGTGTGTGTGTGACAGAAAGACAGCTTTAAAAAAAAAAATTGGTATTTGATTTTGAAACGTGATTTCGAATTACTCCTGCGTGTCATGTCTTACCTCTCCTGACTTCACCGGTCGCATGGCAGCTTTCGTTCAAAGTCCTGTGGTTTTTACACACACGAGCGGCAGAGCAGGGCTCGGATCAATAACTAACCAACCAAAAATCATCTAAACCCTCATGCCTCCTCTCCTCAACGGACCGACAGCTCTCCCTCAGGGTCAAGTGGGTTAGGGCTGAGTGAATGTCTGTGCACACATGCATTTGTATTAGAGGGATTAGGAATCTGCTCAGTGTGTCAGACATGGGAGGTTTTATCGGTAATACAGTGGAAATAGTCAGCATAAGATGAAATAAAACCTTAAGATAGATCAAAATTGATTAAAATTGCAAATGCGTTGTCCTTCAGTAAACTGTGTTCCTTAAAAAAGTGCACTAAATTATATTAAAGCTTCAGTGTTGTTCATCTTTTTGTCTTTATTGGCCAACGTCCTTCTTGTTTTTCATGTTATGATAGTATTCTAACAGTTAGAGTATTTATTAATATCAATAAAAAGGAAACAAAATGGCATCCTAGATCCAAAACGGACCCATAAACATTGAGAAAACCACTATACTGAAGTCTGAAGTTTAAATTTATAACATTTTTGTCCACCTGCAGCATTTGTTGCCACAAACTAGGACTGAGCAGTATGGAACAAAAGTCACATCCAGGTATTTTCTGGCTGAATGGTGACACACAATGCGTAAGTTAGATCAATAAGCTCATGACTTTAGGTAGAAGGAAAAAATTTTAGTAAACCTGGTACATTTATTCTACATTTACACAATAATTTCAGCAGCAAAAGAGCATGCAAGTCCTTTCTTTTTCAAAGCCAGGGTCTTAAACCTCCAGAAGTGGTTCACAGCAGCAATAACATCATCATCACTGTCAGTACAGCAACCACTGAGAAACAGAGAGAAACATTATGAAAGTTACTAACTTTATCAACATGAAATATTGTAAATAGCAGGGCTTTATGTAGGCTGTACAATATGGAAAAAATCAAATATCACAACATTTTTGACCAAATACCTCAATGTTGATATTGCAGCAATATTATGAGAGTGACTATTTCTGCTTTGACAAATATTAACACAATAAGGTTGTTAAAAAAAAAAATCATTTGTAATTTGGATACAATATGGGTTAAGGTTAATATGAGAGAGTGAAAACAGTCTGTGAATTCACAAAATTAAATCACTTCACTGTAAAGCAGCCTTTAAAGCCGTAAAAATACCACAAGTATTTCATATCATGAAAAAGACAATACCTAGTCTCACATCGCTTTTGATATAATATAAATATATCGGCCACCCTGACCTCGGATTAGATCCACAGACTGTTTATGTTCGGCACGGGACACACTCAACAGATTTCCAGTAGAAAACATATTGTTGGGCGTGGGAGTGATCAGGGTCTCTGCGCTCTGAAGGGAGGAAGCTCATCAGGCAATAACGGTCTGAAAATCCTGAGCAGCAGGTCAGAAACAGAGCTGGAAAAAAAATAAAATATGTTCCTTCACAGAGCTCAACCTCATGTTAACGTGTGTGTGTGTGTGTGTATGTGAGTGTGTGTGTGTGTGCACCTCCACACCGAGACTTTACACTATCAAAACTCACTGACCTTTATGAATACTGCAGCAGGGATTTGGAACAAAGCTGTCATACACGCACACACACACATACACGCACACACACACACACGCTCCCTTTCCTTTATTGCCACCTCATCATCTCTTTATTACTTTTTTCTTTTTTTTTAACCTCCTCCTCCCCTCTGTACCCTGATCTCTTCTTTTTTTACCCTCTATTTCCTTCCTCATTTCCCCCACCTTATCCTTTCCTGTTCTCCTCATAAACTCACTATTCTTAGATGGTAATTTCTCTCCCTCCTCCTCCTCCTCCTCCTCCTCCTCCTCCTCCTCCTCCTCCATCTCCTCCTCCTCCTGCCTCTCCATCTGCAACAACCCTGCTATCTTCCCTTTCTCTGACCGCCTGTCTCGACATAATCGCTGCTGCCCTCTTCCTCCTCACCTCTTTGCCGCTCTCTCTATCCTCTCTGCGACTATTTCTCAATCTTTTCTTGCTGTACCATATTTGTTTATCTGGGCAGGGTAAGCCTGTTAGCAGCGGGGGGGGGGGGTTTGGTTTAGCTGGCAGCTTAGGGCCAAAAGATCCTGAGGATTTAAGGGCGAGATCTGAGATTGGTAGAGAAGGTA
>JAPZDV010000008.1:5275230-5286771 GCA_029814665.1 Acanthurus lineatus
TGTATTGACATGTTTGTGCTATCTTGTACGGTTTCTGAGTTATCACAGTTTTAGTTTAAGATAGTTTTCTGCTGCCTCTCAGGTTTTATAATGTGTGTGTATGGCACACTAATCCCCTGCTCAGAGTGTGTCAAATGACCAGCAGAGTGCAGAGACAGGAGAAGAAAGGAGGAAAACATTAAGAAAACTTCCTTAAAAGTACCTCAAACTTCATCAAATCTTACACAAAATGTCATATTCTAGAAGTTTTTTTTGTTCTCTTTCCTTCTCTGGCATAGGTTTGAAAGCTGTCAGACTTATACTTTAGACTGTAGGGGCCTCACTGTGACCTGTTTTGTTCCCATTGACTTGAATGGGAGGACACAGCCAAACTTAGACTGGAAATATCTGACTTCCTGTTTGACTTACCTCATGATACCAAGAGACTTTTTTGTAGGTCTTGACCCTCTGAATAAGCCACCCAAATGTGGTGATTCTATGCCAAAGGGGCTCCGGGGGCTGCTCCGTTGAAATTTTCTAGGGGGTGCTATTAAGCCAATTTGTCATGCCTTAAAGCAAATGTCACATGGGTATAAAGATCTTATCGCTCTTTATGTCTGTGCAAAATTTGGTGAGTTTTTGTGCATCACTTGTGCCTGGGAAACTGCTTCCTGTTTCACTGCAAAGGATGCACCGCCACGCCCACAGCGTTTGACCAAAATTCACAAACCTTGCATGCAAGCATCATGAAAGTCTTGACTCCATCTCTAAGCAGTTTCATATAAATGTGGTCCACCAGTACAAAGAAATTCATGAAAACGGGAAAAGATGTCATTTTGGTCACCAGTAGGTGGCGCTATGACTATGGTAAGATATTAATACATCAATGTATTCATCTCAAGAGTCTTATCAAGCACCTGAAATATGGTCCAAATTGGACAAAGATCAGTGAAGTTATAACACTTTGAGTGCTCACGGCGAAACATCAAACTTAGCCACGCCGCAGCACGCAGGGGCTCTGGTGAAAACTCACCATTTTTGTCACAGAGCTTCATCAAAGTCTTAAATCCATTTCAGTCCAAGTTTCATGTAATTTTGTTCGTTTTTCTGTGCGCAACACTTGCAAGTGTAAAACATGTCATTTGCCTTTCCCAGCAGGTGGCACTTTGACTTTTTCTAAATATTTGCATATGGATGTATTCAGGACCACACAGTTAACATGCTCAACAAGTTTTGGCCAGATTGGATCATGTACTGTGAAGTTACAGCCTACTTCCTGTTTCACGGCGAAACCTTAAGATTTGACACCTCACCACGCCCACATACTGTTAAATCTGTGACCTTTATGCCTCAACTTTTCATCCTCAAAGCCTGTCTACAAACTGAGCAAGTTTCAAGGGGATAGGATGAATCCCCTTGGATGAGTTGAACAGAGTACGACCCCTGGAAATGGGCAAAAATGGACATGTAATTTAAAATGGCGGACTTCCTGTAGGTTGTAGAGGGGTGCTCCCACTGACTTTTTTGTAGGTCTGGAAAGGATAAATCAGCCTACCAAATTTGGTGCAGCTTGGAAAAAGAGAAAGGGGGGTTACTGAATGGTTAGGGGGCGCTATGGAGCCAATTTGCCACGCCCTTGTATGAAACCTATACTATATCGCAATTTTCGCGGGCTGGACGTGTGTGCAAAATTTCATGAGTTTTCACGCATGCCAAGCACCTGAAAAATGCGTTTAAGTGCTAAAAAGAATAATAATAATCACACGAAAAGCAATAGGGTCTTAAGCACCGCTTACGGTGCTCGGGCCCTAATAATCACACGAAAAGCAATAGGGTCCTCGCACCGCTTACGGTGCTCGGGCCCTAATAAGGAAAACGTAAAAATACCTCCAAAGAATAAGATGAAACCTATGCAGACCCAGCAGAGTATTGCAGCTATATTTTCTGCTTCTTTTACCATGCATACCTCCCTGAATCCAATCAGCCAACCTAGAGTGCCTCAGCATTGCCTGTACCTACCTCTGCCTCCTCCTCTACTGAGCCTGATGAGCCCACTGCAAAAGAAGAGCCTCCACCCTCTGTATCTTCCTCCCCAAAAAAAGTTCACTCTTCTCAAGCAGAGTCCCACTGTATACAAATGGTGATGATTTTCAGATGAAAATTTCATGAACTGTGACTTTTGCACCAATTACAACAAAACAGGCCCATATACGCACAATTAAAAAATGCACCAACTATCAGCACACCACCCTCACTCTCAAATTTTAAAGCAAAGACCATCCTTTACCCTCACAGGAACAGGCTGTTTTCAGAATATCAAGAGCAGCTTCTCAAAATCAACCTAGGGCCTAAAAGGTCAGAGCTCCCTTTTGAAGAGGTACTGCCAAGTTGAGAGAGGTCAAGCAGAAAAAGCTATACACTTGAAGTACTTAAAGTTATCATGACATAAACTACCAGTCAAAAGTTTGGACACACCTTCTCATTCAATGTTTTTCCTTTATTTTCATGACTATTTACATTGCAGATTCTCACTGAAGGTATCAAAACTATGAATGAACACATATGGAATCATGTAGTAAACAAAAGTGTGAAATAACACAAAACTCATGTTTTGTATCAGTGATCATCAACTGGTGGCCCACGGGCCAAATCCCGCCCGCCGCACGGTCCAATCCGGCCCGCAACTGGATTTCGAAATTGTGAGGATCAAAGAGAAAATATCATGTGGTCCACACTATTAAAGCAACTAAAAACAGCAACAATTGAGACTCTTAACTATCAGTAATCCCCAACATTTATGACTCTATTTAGGCTACATTCTTCACTTTCCGTGAAAGGCCGGTTATGTTTGCAAAGCACCCAGGCAGTCTACAGAGATGCACATGTTACTCTCTCTTGATCAGTAAAATTTCGAGTAATAATGCCACTTGCACGGGAGTAGGCAGGTTTCAATGTAAATTTCTCTGACGGGCCTCTGACTGCTCAGGATATGAATCCTTGAAATTTGTATGTTTAGTGTTGTGGTGACAGCGCAGATTATATTCTTTTGCAACAGCAACAGTTTCGTTGCAAATGAGGCAAACAGATGACGCATTTCGGAAGGTTGGCATGATAAATACGTACTTTTCAGTCCCGTCATCATTAAAAGATCTGTTTTCCACATCAACTTTTCGTTTCCTGGCCTTTGAGAGTACCATTTTACCTGTTAAGAGGCCGTTTCCTTTCTTTTCCGCGGTTTGTTTTCAGGTGCTCTATAAATAAAGTTGACTTGAATTGTGTTGAGGCAAAATATCTCTATCACTCCTGGTTGACTGTGGTAGGTGATAGAAGTCTGACTCATAAAGGCTGAATATGTCTTCAGTTTTGTAATGAAATAAAAAAAATATAATCAATAAACATCAAATAATAATGTTATGCCAAAATTTGATTTTTATTTAATTTTTATTTGAGGGTCCAGCCCACAAGGTGACTGTCCGGTAAAATTCTGGCCCTCTGACAAATATAGTTGGTGACCCCTGATATAAATACAGTTTTTTAAAGGAAAACTGACCGCAGACCTGACCCCTCTGCTCTGCACGCGTTCTTCACTATTATGCGTCTGTAAACTTTGTGTTGTACACTTTGCATCTTGAACTGCAGATGAAACATGAAGACGTGGATAAACAGATTACAGAACTCTCTCTACAGGATGTTTGTGAGTTTAAATTTGCAGTCTAAAGTTCATAACAGCCACAATCTCGTTTGCCAAATCAAATCTTTGCACAGCAGAAGCAGAGCTGCATTCACGGCTAAACGGCACAGAAAACAGATGCAAACTCTCATCTCATCAACTTTTATAAGTTAACTCTGCAATGTTTCTGATTTGTGGCAACAGCATAATTGTTTTTCATGCTGTTTTCATATGAAATGTTTCTTGCACACAACATAAAACTGTTTGTAATCTTGCTGGCTATAAAAGGCCACCAGGAGGAGCGTGGAGACTCACTCAGCAGGACTGAACTTAAAGGATTTATTCTCATATCGTTGTTGGGAAGCACCCTGAGGTCGATCACTACACTCGCGTCACAAACTCCTTTAATAAACTTCAGGTTTTGCAGAGGATGCGGGCAGAGGGGCTGGAGCAGGGGCTGATGGGTAGACTGGCAGGCGTTCGGTGGGTAAACTGATCTCAGTAATGAGACTCTGTCAGAGTTTATAAGCTGCGTCTTCTGTCAGGATCATCATGAAGCAGATAAACGAGTTATCTCTTCTGCAGCTTACAGAACATCATCAGAAGACCGACAGATGCATTAAAGTACTTTTCATCAACTGGTTCCAGTTAGAAACCTCCAGTCAATCGCAGTCGAGTGTTTCTGAGCTCAAGAAAAGTTTAAATGAAAACAAATTATTCTCTTATTTTGTTTATCTCACATACCAGCTCTCTAAAAATAATAATAATCATTAAAATAGTTCATAAAACAGTTCCTCTGATGATGAAAACCTGTGTGTTTCTCATATTTTTGGCTCTTTATCAATATATTTCCATTTTAAGTGAACAGTGCGTGTGTGTGTGTGTGTGTGAGTGTGGCGTTCAGGGTCCACATCCTGTCTTACCCCCGACAGTTTGGACAGGTCGACCGTCACGGTGAGGTTTTCCTTCTCCGTCTTCCTCCTGTCCGTCTCCGGCTCATGTGGGCGTGGCTTCCTGGGCGTTGTCACGGCGATACCCTCTTGCTCCGCCTTCTTCTTGTCCTCCTCTATTTCCTGTCAAGGTTGAAAGACAGAACGAGTTAGAGGAGACTAAAGCTGCGTCCCACATCCAAAAATTAGACTGTTTAAACAGATATAGGTCATTTGGTTTGGGGTTTTTTAATGCTGATGCACAAAGGAAAACATTTTTGACTTCTTTGTCATCTATTTGTAAAGGCTGATTCATAGTCTCATCAGTCTAATGATGCAGTTTGACTGAAATACATCTGAGTCTTTTTGCCACGCTGGTTTTCCTGCTGTTGCATCTTTAAGCTGGTGTTTTTACACAAATCAACACTTTGAGTGTGTGTTTTTGCGTAAAAGCCGAGTCCTCCGTACCTGGTACCTCTTGACCAGAGCTTCATTCTTCTTCCTCAGAGCTTCGATCCGTCTGTCCAACTCTGCATCCTTCTCCTCCTTGGTCTTGAGATCCACAGCAGACTGACAGAAAGAGGAGGAGGAGGAGGAGGAGTGTTAGGAGAGCAACGAACCGAGGAGGAGTTCAGTCCGTCCGTCATGTCACAAACATTTAAAGAACACTGGACCAAAAGATGGAATAAATAAGCGGAGATGGTGAAGTTGTCTGTCTGTCTGATAAACTAACTGGTTAGATGGACAACAGCCTTCAGAAGCACTGTGTGTTTTTGTAAAAGAGATGAAAGAAGTAAAACTGTTCCAATTTTATTTACTACACACTTTGAAACAGCCACCTGTCTGCTGTTTTTCTCCGTCTTACTCACCATGGCTGCTCCTGACTTCTCTTCATACACTGATGACTGCACGCTTGTTCCTCCTGAGGTGAAGAAGAAGAAAAGTTAAAGATCAGTTCATTTATTTCTTTATAAGACATTAACAAATCTCTCTCTTTTTTTTTTAACTCAAAAATGTGTTTCATATTTTACTTCACTGAGATGTTTTAGCTTCATCAGTCTCAGTACAAAGACAAAATATTTAATTTCCAGACTTTAATGGCATCAAATACAGTGATTACTTACAAAAAACAATAAAGTTTATTAGTTTAGACATCACATATTTTGTTTTTGAACTGTATTTGCTTTAATAAATGTCAAAAGGGATTTAAAAGTATTTGTATTCTGGTTTAATATCATTTTCCACATTGTCCCAACTTGTTTTAGAAATGGGGTTAGACAAGTATGAAGTATGTCCAGAGTTTGACTTTAAATTTGATTAATAACACAAGTTATTCACCTTCTTACAAACACCAAATGTTTGTGGGTTACAGTATGAAGGGATATGATTTTATTACCACAAAAATATCTAATGATAATGAAAAAATGAACCAATAATTGAAATAATATGAAGCTGCTCTCCCTCTGTTTCAGTCTGAAGGATCTGCTTCACTTTGTGCGTGCACTGATCAAGGTTATAGCTAATCACAGGTAAGGTTACAGCCAGGTGTGTGTGTGTGTGTGTGTGTGAGTGTGTGTGTGTGTTTGTGAGGAACCCAAGAACACAAATGAATAAATCCTTCATGCGTTTCCAAAGCTTCAGTAAGCGTATTAGAAAAGCAAACAGGATACAAACACAAGTTACCTGAGACACAGCAGCAATTCACAACACACAGATAATCTGAGTATTGATACTTAAACGTTACTGTACTCTTTTAGATACCAGTTACATTGATGTGCCTGTTTAACTCCGGTCTGCTGGGAAGTAATGTAAGCTCACTGAGCCATGTCTGATACAAGGCGCCGACCCCCCCACGATGGAAACACACCACCCAAGCAAACGACACACAACATAACAGGGAAGTAAACGTCTACACACACACAGCTCACACTTTTTAAATTTACCTGTATTCAGGGGAACTTGTAACGAGTGTAAACGACAATGTTTGGACTCGTAGTTCTTTGCCAATTCCTGCACCTCAGCGTGTCCTCATTATCCGGCTTCCTGTTAGCCGCGGCTAACTTCCTGCCAAATAAAGACCCTCCTCTGCTGTTTTAAAGACACAGCGCGGCTTTAAACACCAAACCTTCGAGTAACTAACGTTACTAATTCACCAACACAACTCGACGATGTCGTGTAAGTTTCGCTAATGTGCTTGATTTTAATCAACTAAATCGAAACCGATAGCTAACGTTTTAGCTATCGGTTTCGATTATCCACTTGCCGGATCTTATTTTGTCCACCAGAGGGCGCCAAAGGCCGGCGAATGAACTTGACCCGATAACCCAGCGGTGATCGGGCCAAATCCTTCCGCCAAAACACTTAAAGAGGCACACAGACACACACACACACACACACACACACGTAATATCTACCATAACAATGCAGAAAAACAACTTAATAATTACCGAGTGTGTTCACAAAAGTATTGTTACTCTTTATTAAATAATCACTGTTACGTAATTAATAGACTCACCTGTGCAAGCTGCGTCATAAAAGTGATTACTAGGTGATGCATCACTAGTTATAATCGAGTTACATAATATAGGACATATAATCATGAAACTGGTCATTTGCATTAATTGTACCTTTAGTTTTGCTATTCAAGGTTAAGTTATGTAGTAGTTTGAATGTAGCACATGCACTTGAAACATGATTGGCTACTCAAGTACATTTTTTTCTGTGTTATGCAACTACTTTTATTTAAGAAAATTATCAATAAGTATAGTAATAATAATGCATTAGTAATAATAACAATATATGATATCGTTACATCAACATAAAACTGAATAAAGAAAGATTTTTTTCATTTTTAATCTCCTTTGTGTTTGTTTGTGATGTCACCTTGTCTGACACTTCAGGACTGATTTCACATTCAGCTGCTGGAGGGGAAAGTTTCTTTCTGCTCACCTGAGTTTATCAAACGGAGAATCAGCAGGTTTCTGACATCACAGCCGGTTTCATGGCTCAGATGCAACTTACAACTCGTGTGAGGTGGAAACTTGAAACCCCCAGTGCTCCTGAGATCAAAACACTTTAAGCTGAAGACATTTTGTTTCCATCATTTAACTGATAAATGAAAAATATTTGATTATTTTGAGATTCTTGATTAAAGTAAGCAATAATTTTGAGAAAGAAACTTTTAACAGATACCAATTACAGTTGAAAGCAGAGTTTTTTTTAATCATACATGTCTTAAATACATTTAATGCTTTTATTTTGGTGGTTTATTTGTTTCAGACATAACAAAAGACCATTTTTACAGAAGACTTTTAACATGTTAGAATAATAAAAGTAATGCCTGCTACAGAGCAAAACCATCATTAATGTTATTATTAACATCTTTTCCTGATGAGAAAAATCCAAACTTGTGTTGAGAAGAAGATCTTTGTCTTCTTTAACTTTTTCTCTGAAACTTGTGACTTTCACAGGAAAGGATGCAGCTTTACAGGAAAATGTATTCCTCAAGATTTTACTGATTATACTTTTCATATTACTCAGCTTCCATCGTGCAAGTTTACTTCAGGTCATCTGTTTTGATCGTAAACTTCCTCAGACCGCCAATCATCATCATAATGAACATGACAGGGGATCCACCTTCACTACAGTATGACTAAGCATGTTTCAGCGACCTCTCTCACCTCTCAGAGGATTCGACAGACCTGTTTTGAACAGGTGAAACTGATTAGTTGACAGAATAACACACAGGTGAGATGAGGTTGATAGTCCTGTTCGACTGCAAGAGACACAACTGAGATGAATAAATGTGATCAACTGGCCTTCATTTTCAGAGAATAACAGGGATTTTCACAGGATGTTTGCAGGATTTTGAGCAAAGATGATGTAACGTGGGCAGTAAAATATCGATTCAGTGTGAGGTGAACAAATATAATACAGTGTTTCTGTCTTTACAGCCTTGAAATAAAAAGCTGCCTCCTTTTCACTCAATCTCATGTAAACACACTGCAACAGAGACTCAGACATGCTTTCTGTCTAACACACACTCACACACACACACACACAGCTGACAGTCTATCCTGTGGCCCAGTTTCAGTGGACGCAGTCAAAACAAACAGCTTCACTGTTGTCAGGCAGCACACACCGAGGAATGACCACGCAGGATTTGTTAATCACTTGATAAGATCATGCAACCTGAGCCGAGTGTGTGTGTGTGTGTGTGTGTGTGTGTGTGTGTGTGTGTGTGTGTGTGTGTGTGTGTGTGTGTGTGTGATCAAAACACACTCGGGGTTGAATGTCCCGGCCCCCAGTGGTACATCCAAAGCGCTTTAGCTGAGGCAAGGAAGAAGATAGGGATGGAGGAAGGCTGTAGAGACGGGGTGGAGGTGCGGGTCAGGGAGGAGGAAGGATTGGCATTTCAATATCCTGAGAGGATTACTGGCCGGGCTTTAGATGGCTGGTCCCCGCGGAGTTACATGGGCCTGAGAGATGGACGCATAAAGGGAGGAGAGGAGAGGAGAGGAGAGAGAGGGATGAATATAGAAGTGGAGGGATGGGGGAGAGGTGAGCGGTGCAGCATTGTGAGCAGGATGCCTTCTGGGTGCGGTGGGGGGGAGGTGGGGGAGGAGGCATGGGGTGAAGAGCAAAAAGCGAAGTATTTCTTTACGAAAAAAAAAAGAGGAAAAAACGGTGTGCATACAGCGGGAACTTTTTCTTCTGGAGCCATCTCACGCTTTAAACAAGCATCTGTGAAAAAAAAGTGCGTAAGGAGTACATTTACAAGTTATTGTGTGTGGATAAAAGTCAGGAGATGAAAGGAGGGGGGGGGGAATGTAAGAGGAGCATGAAAAGTCAAAGATGACTAGGAGCATGCAGAGAAAAGAGAGGCGAGCGGCGCAGGATGTATAGTGTAAGAACGCTGGAGGAGAAAAAAGATAGGGAGTTGAGGGAAGCAGAAATTGGAGGAAGACCGTGGCAGAATCCTTGTGTGAATGGAGAAAGAAGTTTCAGATCATTTTCTTAAGTAAAAATACCTAAAGCACCGTGTGAAAATCCTCCTTCACTCCATTCCAGCAAAAGTCCTGAATATTAAAATTCTGACTCGCGGTACCATTAGCTAAATATATGTGCAGTTTAAAGTACTTTTAGTAGAAATTGGTTTGTTGAAATGTCAAAAAATGCAAAGGCAAATCTGTTTTAAATTTGTGAATATTTTCAATTGCTTATTCTAAAATATTGAAGTTGTTTTCCTCTTTGAGCCTCGAACAATTGTGAATTATGAACTCACTGCCATCTGAAACAATAACCCTTTATTACACAGAAATCACACAATTACACAACAACAAAGATCTGTCAGTATGCTACTTTAGTTGTTTTGCACTGAATCAAGAAACTTTAGTTTTAACCCAACAGCTTTGGCATCTAGTGTAAGATAATGTATTCTTTCTTAACAATAACAATGTCAATGACTAACATTTAGCGTCACTGTTATATGGCAGCTAATTCTGCTCTCCTCTTGGAGGCTAACACAGCTGGACCTCATGAATAGGTCACTCTTCTTCCTCTTTGAATTAGCTTTTAGCTGTTTTTAGGTTCCTGTTCCTGTGTGTTGTCTGTGCTATGATGTTATTATCTCCCTAGATTTGATACAAAACAACAGTGACCCCCTATTTCACCTTTGTAACTCAGATAAAGTTGAGGTGCAGTAACCTTCTGCCTAATTTCTGCCTTGAACAGGCTGTTAAAGAAGCCAAACAAGAGGCCTCAACAGTGTATTATACTTTTAAACTTGGTTAATGTATTTTTTTTTCTGTAAAATTAGGCCATCAGGTAGATTAAAATGGAAATATTTAAGTGAATCACAAGCACTACAGTATTCTACTCCCTTATTGTAAAGTACTTGTGTTAATGTAGCTGCTTTGCATCGCTGGCTGATGGATCATCTCCTCCAGGTCGAAGGAACGTCGGAAGTCTGAATGATGGAAGGAAAATAAGAGGAGAACAAATAATCTCCGACTCTCCTGATGATTTCCTCAGAACTCTGGCCTCTGAATAGACATTTCAGTGCGTCTGTTTGAATAATTATAACTTTGAACCTGAATTAATTTGAGATCACACCTTCCCTGCAGGAAATTAAAAAAAAAAAAGAACTGTCAAGTAACGTTTTGTTTGTTTCTTTTTTTTCCCCTTCCCTCTCCTCCTCCTCTGAATGAGAGCTCTTCTGCTTCTTTGTCATTTAGTTCCCAATAGCCTTTTTTTTTTTTTTTTTTTCTCCTCTCACTTTCACACCTCTCCGCCGTCTCTCCCCCCCCTCATCCCCGCCTCCAGCCCTCTGCATGGAGGCGTTTGGATCCTTTTTTTTTTTTTGCCTCCTTAATTAGAAGTGATGGGAAGGTGAGGCTTCAGCAGGCACCAAATGAATAGAGTCATCAAGCTACTTTTCAGGACTATAGCCTAGCCACTTAAGACACTTTTTCACCCTGTGATGGGAATTTTAATTGCCTACCTCTTGGCTTATAATTGGAGTCTATGAAGAGGCAATCTCGGGGTCTTTAGTACGCGCGCTCTTGTGTGTGGATTTTACAGGCTGTTTCTTGTTGTTTGGGGATTTGTAGTGTTCACTTAGGAACTGGGAAAAAAAAAAAAAACAAAGCTTGGTAGTTTATGACACTCACACACACACACACATATTTCTATGCTCATAATCAGAGCATTATAAAGGGCTTGAGGGCTTTACTTTGATGCACATCTTTTTGTCAAACCCCCCTCACACGAACTTCAAAATGAGTCTCATCTCTTGTTTTCTTCTTCTAATACCTTGTGAGGTCTTTTTCCGAGCCTTTGTTGAGGCGAAGAGTTCGTGGCTGTGTTTGTGTGTGTGTGCCGTAGTTGTTTTTTGGTTTTTTTTTGTGGTGGGGGGGGGGGGTATTTCTGGGGGGGTTCCAGCGCGGGAGGGAAGGGGGAGTT
>JAPZDV010000008.1:5287099-5310213 GCA_029814665.1 Acanthurus lineatus
GCTGCGCGTTTTGTGTCTGTGGGTTTGGGGGGGGGGGGGGGGGGCTGTTTTTGGGGGGGGGGGTGCCCGCGCGGGCGGGACGGGGGAGTTTGGCAGCATCCTGTTGTGCGAAAGAGAGAGAGGGAGAGTTGTGTAGAGATGCAGCTGTCTCTCTGAATGACAGCATGCTCTGATACAACAGTAGGTGGGTGACAGACAGTTCAGCTCATCAGACCAACATCACACACACACACACACACACGCAGACACACACACACACACACACACACTCACCTACACATACATAAATCTCTGCATTAATTGTGCTTTTTTCAGAGGTGCAACATAAAGAAGTCACAGTTGTTACAGCAGTTGAGTAGAGTTTTAAGTTATTTGTACTTGAATATTTATGTTTCCGACCAACTTCTTCCCACTTCCACTGAATCTTCAAGATCATGTGATCATGTGATCTTGCAAATCCACACTCACTGTCTCTCGTTTAGCTTTGCACCGTCACATGTCTGTATGACAAACTGCTGCAGGGTAACTTTTTCTGAATAGTTTAAACTAACTTGACATTTTCATTAAAGGATTTTTTACTTGTAATGGAGAAATTTTAGCATTGTTATTGTATCTACAAAGTAATATACTGAATACTCACTACAACTGTGCATCTAAAACTAGTGTAAGTTATAAGAGATCACACTTACATTGTTCCAGTAGTAAAGAAAAGAGCATGCAGAGATGTGAGTGCATATACGCATGCACTCTCTCCTTGCATGTCTGTTGGGGCAGATAGAGCTTTATTCACCTCTGTGGCCAATTTCCTGCAGCAGGCCTGGGTCAGCCTTGCTCTGTGTGTGTGTGTGTGTGTGTTTGTGTTTTGGTGTGAGTGTGGCCCTTGTTTTTATTTGTTTGAGGCTGCGGGCTGAGGCCGTCTGGCTTGACGGATGTGTCGTGATCAGACCATTCCTCTGCCTTTAGGCTGAGGCACACTGGGGCCCCGAAGAGTGCTCAGAATCAGTCAGTGTGCAGCTGTCAAGAGCAGTTTAAGCAAGTCGGCCCCAGTCGTTCTCCCCTGGTAAGGGGGGCGGGGGGGATGCAGGATGCCAGATTTTGACAGATTTGTAAGCTCTGTAAAGACTGAGCCAACAGGTAAGAGGTGGTTTTTGACATACAGGAGGCCTTGTTCTCTTTTTTTTTCTTCAAAACATCCTCAGGTATGACCGAGAAAAGTTTATTCACGCCGAAACATCGTCAGTTTTTAATTGTTTTTAAGTACAGAAATGTTTCACAAACTTTTTTTTTTTTACAACCTGTTGTCTTTGCACATCTGGATATGTTAATAAGGCCCTTTTTGAATACCACAGAGTGAGGGACTCTTTGTCCTACTTGTCTGCCCCCCCTTACTCTGGTCTTTCTCTCGCCACCCACCTACTGACTGACACATTTAATCATTCCATCACTGAGACTCAGCTCTGCCTCCCACAAACACACACACACACACACACACACACACACACACACACCTGGGTGGATCAAGTCCTTGCAACATATAATCTTGCAGGTTGGATGAACATTAACCGGATCCAGGTGTCTTCCCCGCACCATCCCTCCTCCTCTTGTGCGTGCTACATCTAGACAAGTCTCCCTCTAAATACCTCCCCTCCCCTTTTTTTCACCCCCCTTTTTACTGATATGAATGGTAATGACCGCAGATAATACCTGCCTCCGACTGCATCTGCTCACCTCGTCTTTGAAGTGGGATCCTGGATAATATCATTTTCCATCCTCCTCCTTTTCCCACTGTTGATCTTTCTTACAGAACGCTGCTACTTTGGTTATTTGGAGCCGAGCGGAATAATTGAGCGTCTGTATGTGTGTTAGGGATGAGGCGTCCAGGTGGCCGGATGCTGATAGGGCAGATTAGACTGAGTGGTGAGCAGGGACAGACTGGCGGATAGCGCTCCACCGCTGCGGCAGCTGGTAGCTGCAGATTAAAACGGCAAGACCCGCTGCAAGATAGAGGAAGCTGGCTGGCTGGTGGCGACGGCGCTCGAATGCAACATCATTAGATTAGGATGCAATCACATGCATGCACATATGACCACCTGGTGGATTGTGGATTAAAGATGTTGCGATTTTTGAACAGAATAGTTCGGAATGTTTGTTCTTTTTAACATTTAGGAGGCTTTATTGTCGTCAATATTATGTTTTTTTTTAGTATATAGTTACTTGAAAATAGAAACTTGTTGTGTTTTCATTAGTTTAGGATAATCCCTTCATATTTTGTGCCGTTAAAAGATGTCAAAGTGAGAATATTGTATCTTTGTTTCACTGCCCACATCATTTTGTTGTATTATGCTTTAAATGTATGTATAAATGAGTTGTGGTTTAAATCTGGAGTGAAGTTTCTTCTAATTGTCAATGATCTAATATCATAAACAAGAAGTAATTCTTCAACGTCCCATTACTTTTCTCACATCAAGGAGCTGCTAAAAAACCTCTTCAAACTGTTTACTTACAATCAAGTCGGCATAAGGACTGCATTGCTTTAAGGTGACTGTCTTGTCTGAGAGGATGCTACAGTATTTCTTCACACAAACGAGAGCTGAAAGTGTGCAGCAGTGGGTTCTGGCTTCAGACGGTCGAGCGTCTGCCAGCAGGATGTTTGAATAGTTCAAACTCAAATCTGATGAGCTTTTTTTTTTTTTTTTATCCTGCATCGACAAAAAGTTGAGCTTGTTGACTCGAGTAACTGAACATTTTAAAAAGTGAGAGGAAATACTCAAACCTAACCTGGCTGTTTGAAAGTTTGATGACTTTATTAGAGAAACGTTCATGCAAATGCAGAAACTCTACCCGGGGGAGTTTGGAACCACCGACAGAAACGCTGGTGGCAGTGGGTGTTTTAAAAAAAGCTCCGGGGACAGCCAAACCAAGAGAAACGTTATGTTCCCACTCCTCCGCTGTCAGTCACATAAATCGCTGCACTATCAGTTTAACCCCCCCAGGTAGGAGCCAGCGGTGCTGCGCCCGCAGGGAGCGACTCTCTTGCTTCCCATTAACCCTTTGAACAGGAACAGGCCTGACGGATGCAGCTCTCTCCATCACTCTTGCCTACGCTACACACTCTCTCCGCCATCTCAACCCCTCGTTACACACTCTTTTAATATGCGTAGGCACGCCGGAGCGCGTAAAGTTGAACCCGTGGCGGAGATGGTGAGAAGTAGAACAATGAAATGCCCCCCCCACCACCACCATCACCACCACCGCACCTCTTCTGACAAGATGGATGTCATCTCAGCAGAGGCACAAACAGGCCTGCGGGGAGCAGCGGATTCCCCTGAGAACAGAGATGGAGATGGGGCTTCGCGGGGGGAAAATGGGAGAGAGATAAGGAGACGGAGAAACAGCAATGAAAGACAATTTTTACGAGAGAAGGAGAGGAAGGGGGGGGGGATCCGAAACAGGAAGAATGGAAGAGGGGGAAAAAAAAGGTGGAAAGTAAGAATGACTGCGAGATGTTGAGCCCGTGCTTGTGCTGTTACCCCTGGGGAGATGCAGCTCCTGTGCCTGTCTCCTTTGATAACGACACAAAGATGCCAGTTGCACCTCAGCACCCCCCCCCCGGATCCGTGGGGGCGGGTGCCCAAAGCAGCGGCTGCCATTTTGTGTCTAAGCCTATAGATCTCCCTGCCATAGAGACCTGAGTGCAGAGCCTGCCATGTAAACACCCCAGAGTATGCAAGATTAGGTATCCTGAACCTAATCTGAACCAGGAGTCAGTGGATTTTTTTGGGGAGGGGGGGATTTTTGGATGCAAGTTCAGACTTCCTGTGCTTCTGTCTGTATCTCTGATCATGTTCCCGCCAACACATGAGCACAGTTATTACATTTATGTGGACTGTAGCTAGAAGTTTTAAGGGTCAAAATGTTATCGCCACAGAAAAACACGCATTCCACAAATACTTTTTGACAAATTCTTGTTTGGGGCAACAGTAAAAAGTAATTTTTGCATTGTTTTATTAATATTTTTACTTATTTAAGTCATATGAAAAGGATAAGTCACTTGAGTTTACTCGATGTGACTCTGAGACGAATGTGTCAGGGGTTCAGAAATGTACTCATATTTCAAATTCAACACAAACTGAGTCCTAATCTATAAAACCTAAGTGATATCCAGCCTTTGCTTGTGCTCACAGCCTATAGAGGTTTAATCACTGAGAGGAGCAGCTGCGTCCCGCCTGTTTGCCATTTTTTGTGCCAAACTCCATCTATTGTGCGTCCTCTCGCCTCCCTTTTTTCACTCTCATCAAAGTGTCCCTTTGAAGTGTATAGACCATTATCTGTGTGAGTGATTGGTGTGTGTACAGCGAGGCTTTCATGCTGGATCTTATCAGTAGCTGTGTATCCTCATGACGAGTGCCTATCAGTGTGTCTGCAGTGTGATTTCTGCTGTATGATGAGGCTTTGAGAACGTCCGCCGTGTACTTCCACAGCAGAGCTGGAGAGGCTTATTGCCCGCAAGGCCATCACCTCTTCTATATTACTTGTGAAAATCACTGTACGGTTGTGTGTGTGCATGTGTGTGTGTGTGTGTGTGTGTGTGTGTGTGTGTGTGTGTACAGTCCATTTCAGACAGCAGTCAGAATCGATTTCTTCCCCTCAAATACAGCACCAAACCGAGCAGTACCGAACATTTGCTGTCATAAAGCCATGTTTGTGTGATGTGTGTGTGTGTGTGTGTGTGTGTGTGTGTGTGTTAAAGTGATGGTCTTACAGTATCTGCATATGTGTTTGCATGAGCAAACTCTGTGTGTTTATGTGTGTGTGTGTCATTGCATCTATTGTATCCATAAAGAAACTCCATGAATGTGTCAAAGTG
This sequence comes from Acanthurus lineatus, assembly GCA_029814665.1. Taxonomy (NCBI): domain Eukaryota; kingdom Metazoa; phylum Chordata; class Actinopteri; order Acanthuriformes; family Acanthuridae; genus Acanthurus; species Acanthurus lineatus. The sequence goes on from JAPZDV010000008.1 coordinate 5,291,967, forward strand.
CTGTTCAAATACATAATTAGCAACAAAATGCTGAAAAAAAATTACATTTTGAAGTTCATGCTCCCTTTATGGCATCTTTTAAGATGTTTTTCTTGATTACACTCTGGCAGCAGCGCATTAGAATAATAAAAAATGATGTTTGTTTTTATGATTTCAAAATAAAATACACTTTACGAGCTTAAAATGAAAGCAGTCGATTTTTTTAGGCCTCAGACGGGGGACAGGTCCCCTTTGAGAAGGCAGCATTGCAGCATTGGACCCCTTCACTTTTTCACTATAATGGTTTAATTAAAGAATAAATCAATAATATTTGAGACCCTATAGTATATGGCGATTATATAATTGTTGAATACTGTTATGTTTTAAGCCTTTTTCTTAAGAATTAGCACTTTATTACCACTTTAATACAGAAGTCTAATCATAGCGTACTGTACATGTTGCAGATATTGTCTGTATTGATATGCGCCGGAGTTGATGGATTCCTCAGCTACTTCAGATGCTTGTAGTTTGTCTCCCAGTAAAGTTTGAGCTTTTGCTGCAGAGGTGGAGACTCCAACCTGTAACCGCTGTATCACTTTAGTCTCCGAGCCTCCTGGTGACTGTGATGTGTGTTTATCAATACAGAACCTGTGCACACCTGTTCCTGATGTGTCACGCTGAGCCGTGTGATCTGGAGTGTGGAGGAAGAAGCCACCGGTCCTATGCATTATTTAGCACACAAGGAAGGAAAGAATAGCAAACAATAGCCGGCGGTTGTAGATGTGCAGAGCAGGTTGACAAGTGAGTTTCTTTTTGTGTGTCTTTGTGCGGCGGCGACTCGGAGGAGAGACTGTCTGTTAGCAACTTCCTTTCACTCGTAACCGGCGTCTAACTACCCTTCACTCCTTTTTTTTCTTTTCTCTTTCTCTCAGTTTCTTTAAAGTTTGTCCACACAAACAAACAAACACAACTGTATGCTTTTATTTTTTTCCTCTTTCATGTGCTGTGGGAGTAATTTCTTTATTTTTTCCAAATAAGCAAGGCTGCCTGTTTCCTCTATTAAATAAATGCCTGCAGAGATAAAGAATAATTTCTTTGTGATGTTTATTTACGTTCATGTAAAGAGCTCATTAGCATTGTTCCTCCGCTGTAGCGCTTACTGTACATTTCTATCATGTGTTGGCATTTACATAATGTGTGTTTATTCCTCAGATTGACTGGCTGCTTGAAAGCAAAAATAATACTTCAAAAAACAGCAGTTTTCTGTGAGAACAGCTGTGAATGTTAATGGTACATGTTTTTCTTTTGTTTTTGTTTTTTGACAATTAACAGAAATTGTATAAACATGCTTTTAAGCAAATTAAAAAAAAACAAACTATTGTATAACTATAAAAACAGTTGTTTATGTTTTTCTTCTCAATATAACATAATTAATAATTTGTCTTGTCAAAGGTCAGAGAAATGACAAACAAAGCACATTTTGCAATGTTCAGACGCGCTTTTAGGCAAATAATAATGATTTAATATTGAAATAATAACTGTCTATGAAGATTTAACTGTGCACTACATGTGTTTTTTTCTTTTTTTTTAAAGTTTTTCAATCAGTATTAAGATGAGCCCGAACAGAAATAACAAAAATGACAAAGTCTGCAAAAGCTCAGTGCTGTTGAACCCACAGATTTATTAGTTTTATGGAAAAAAAACCCAAAAACAATTTACTAGATTCCCCCCTTTGGGATTCTGAATTTGCATTTTTATACTTTTTAATTAAAAATAATCAGAGCCACATGTCTGTTTTTATTCATCTTTATTAGACTGAAATACAATGAAATGATACCACAGATTCAGCGCTCTTAGCTAAAACACACACATAGACAGACAGACACACACACACACACACCTTCCCACCATGACACCAAAACTTACACAAGTCAACATGAATAATGGAAAGATACCTGTGTTTTCACACACATCAAAAAGCAGCCAGATGGAGATGGACAGTGTGTCTTTGATCGGCCGCTGGAAGAAACTGCACAGATACTTAGAGTGTGTTTGTGTGTGTGTGTGTGTGTGTGTGTGTTCAGTTAGTTCTGCTGATGTGTGAGTGACACACAGAACACACTCATTAGTGCAGCTGTTTCCACCGAGCAAAGAGATGAATTGGCGGTTAAAAGGTCGAGGAAGAGATAAACAGGAAGTGAGCAGAGCGAGAGAGAGGAGCAGGTAACCGACGGGGTGACGGAGGAGGAGAACGAGAGAGGAGAGGAGAAAGAAAGAGGATGACAGAGGAAACAACGGCAAGAAATAAGGAAAAAGGGACCTGAGGTTTATGTCAGATTGAAAGGGGGGTATTAAATAAGTGAAAAACAGCAATAATTATCATCCAGAGCAAAAAAAAAGATGACAGAAAACTCCCCAACTAAGGATAACCTTAATGGCCTTAATGGCACAGCTCCTCCCAACACACAGAGAGCTTTTGACTGAAGCCACACCCCTTTATTTTTCTCAGTGTTTTTGAATGACAACCGACTCCGCTGCTTCGTTATACATGGCATAATTAACACTTAAGCAAGAGTGGGTGGCGCCTGCTGATTATCATACTACGTGCCGCCTCGCAGAGAAACAAAAGAACTGGGTTTTACCTCAGAAACCAAACTGTTTGCTTAGCGAGCCGCCGCCGCCGCCGCCATCGCCGTCACACGCCGCATCTAAATCTGGAAGAGTTTCATCTAGATAATTCATCTTCCATTTTGTTCTCTCTCTCTCCCCCTCCTGATCAATACCAGACGAAATATCTGTCAGGATCATTTACGCCGCGGCTTCCTTAGATTGAGTCAGAATAAGTCGGACTCGGAGAGGAAACAGGGAGCCGAGATCAAGAGCGTCTCCATCCGTTAGCCCCCGTGTCGATACGGACTTGTCAGTCAATCCATATCTGTATTGATCCATTGTCAGTCCCGATGTACAGACACAGGCCTTGTTCAGTGCCACGCACACACACACACACACACACACACTCAAAGACAAAGACGCTGTTTGTCTATTCATGGAGTGCGATGAAGTTGTCTGCTTTGACGCGTCTCAGCTTTAATAATTAATCAGTTACCTCTCTTCTGCTCACTTCTGTCCACTTTCTCTCCCGTGTGTTGCTTCCTGCCCACATTTCTTCGGCTCTTTGTTGTAGAAGAGACTGTGTTATATCAGTGACTGCTTCTTCTGACCTCCGTCTGCACCGTCCAGCTCTGTGTTAAAAGAAAAACTGGAAGTACAGCAGAGTAAAGACTCTTTCTGATGTCCTTGAGAAAACTCTGAGATATTATATTTATATTGAATGAGACTCGAATCCCCCAAACTCATCTCTCCTTTCCTCTCTCTCTCTCTTTTTTTCTTCCTGCTTTGTAGCACCATCACTGATCAGCGAGCTGCGAGCAGAGAAGATCGAGCAGAAGAGCATCACCTTGGTGTGGCGGGAGCCGTCCTACCCGAACAGCAGCCGCACCGAATACGAGGTCAAATACTACGAGAAGGTAAAATCCACTTTTAGAGCAAAAAAAAATCTGTCACCATCAGAAGTTTTCACAGCTTTTTTTAAGATTATCTCCATCACTTATCAAGTTTCTTATAAAGTTAACTCAGCTGAGTGTTAAACTGACTGTTGCGCAACTTTGGAGCGAATCAGAAGTTGATGTTTTTCTATAAAATTGTCTTGAACTCTTCACTAATGTTCATATTGTTCAAAATTCAGCCAGTTTTCTTAAACCCTGAGTCCACATTACTGCCACTTTTCTTTCGCTTTTATGGCTAACCACTGTAATTTCATTATCCCTACCACACTCATTTAACACAACACTTAGTCAGACCGCCGGCCGCCACGTCAACACTCCGAGTCTTCACAGTAAAATCTGTCATGCACGTAAACCACAGCTGTCACACTCACGCCTCTCCATTTTCATACGCTGCATTTTCTGGCAAAGCCCGGTCTTTGTGTTTGGCTGTGTCACACTCGCACCCATTTTCACACCTCCTTCTCTTCTCTATGCTGCACCATATTTAATAAAGCCCTCGCTCCTTGCTTCTCCACTCCCACGTCTTTTTTAGAAAAAAGAAAAAAAGAAAAAGAAGAGGGGAAGATCCAGAGCGGGGATGGGCGAGGAGAAGACTTGGGAAAAGAGAGGAAGGAGACGATGGGAGGTGCACAAGTGGAGCGTTTTGAAAGAATGAGACGCCTGTGTGATGAACCAGGGAGAGGAAAAGTTTAGAGAGTATTAGGGACAGATGAGGGGAAGACGACTGGGTGGAAAAACACTTGTAAGAGCAAAATATTAGAGAGAAAAGAGTAAAAAAGGCGCTTTGTGATGGAGGCAGAGTGAAACAAATAGATGGAGAATAACTGAGAGTGAGACAGTCCGATTGTTGACAGGCAATTAAATGGAAAAGCAGCACAGTGCAGCAAAGAGCCATTAAAGTTCAAAATATGGCTTTCTTAGTTTTTTTCTTATGAGATGCAGCTGTGTATTGACCCACACTGTTCTTATTGATATCGACTCCACTTGGACTCGAGCCTTTTGACTTGAAAATACTTGATACTTTCCTCCAGGTCCCAAGATTATAAGGTATGTTATTAATACAAGTGAACACAACACAATTTATCTCCTTAATTTTTTTGTCGATGCTGTTCCTTCAACGCTTAATCCCCCCCTGCTGCACTTTTGTTTTTACCAACCGATCAAACGGCATCGAGTCAAGCTGCAGGAGAGAACAAACTGTCGTTACTGAGCCCCCAGCTGGAAAAAAAAAAAAAAAAAAAGATGCCAAAGATGATTTCATTTGTGTACAAAAATCAGTCAGTGGTCAAGAGAAAACAAATTGCTTTATGCAAAACAAGCTGGCGTGAAATTTACAGGCAGAGACGATTTGAAACTTCTTTTGACTTTTTGAAATGGACAAAGAACATTAAAGTCGAGGCCCTTCAGTAAAAAAATTGCTGTAAATTTAATTAAAAAAGCACATTATGACTTGTTTAAGGCTCGAAACTCTCAGTTCAGGACTGTGGACTTGAATCAGAACTCGTCTTTCTTGAAGTCTTGAGAAAACATTTGCCATAAAATCACATCTTAAACATTTGCATGAGGTGTTTCGTTTAATCTGGATCACAGAAAATAACACACTGTCGATGACTCCAATGACTAACACTTGCTTTGACTAATAATGACTAAATCTCTGGTTATTCATATCTCGAAAATTACCAAGTGTCAATTCTGACTGTTGTTATTTTTTTTCTTTTTTATTCCACCCATCTTCTCCGACAACTCCGTGTTTTTTTCCTCCTCATTTCTCTCCGCGCTGCTCTCTTCTCGTCTCCGTGTCACACACACTATATTAGCTCACTCCACAGGAGTCACTCATTATACAGTAGCTGCCATTCTCAGTTAATCTCTCTTTATTTCACTCCGCCTGTGTCCTTCTCTCTGACTTTCTGATTTCTTCATTCCCTCTTTTTTGTGCATTGCTATTCTTGAACATACATAAAAAAAGAAAGATGTAAAGATCTTGTACGCCGCTCCAAATCCTAATTACCCCACGCAGGGAGCGCTGTGCACTCTCAGAAACTCTCATTTTACCTCTTTTTTTTTACATAAATCAGATTTATCAAGCTGGCTCATCCTCCCTTGGCGTGATCTTGTTGACATGACGTGCAAAGATACACGAAGGAGTGTTTGTTGAGTCGAAGCAGAGATGGGGAACTGAACAGGGGAGACAAAAAAACAAACATATCAGACAACAAGGTGGTGTAATTATGTTAATGTGCATCACCTTCGCACTGCCCTCATCGTGTGAGTCATGCTCGCAGACGAGCGCCGTCTTCGCCTTGTTTTTCGAAAGACCTCTCTAATGAATAGAGTCATACTTTTGTTCCCATCCAGATTGTTTTTCATCATTATTTCCAAAGCACAGAGTGATACTTTTTTTATTATGAGCAGGTTTTAAAGATTAATCCTCAGTTTGGCCTTGAAAACTGTCTGGAAGTTTGGATCTCTCTCTCTAAATAAATGGAACATAAGCGAGGCCCTTCGGTGGTTGTTTGGTTACAGAATGGCGTCTCACGTCTCCCACCGGCATCACGAACTTACGCCTTGGAAATGAACAAGGCATCTCACACAAATGGATTCCACCTACTCATCTCACTTCTTCCTCTCTGTCTCTTTCCTGCCTCTTTCGTCTCTATTTTTTTCTCTCTCTCCGACTCTCACTTTCGCTCTGTGTCTCGGCAGGAACAAAAGGATCAGAGTTATTCGACTGTGAAGACGGCCGCCACACGGATCAGCGTCAACAACCTCAAACCTGGCACCAAATACGTCTTCCTCATCCGCCCTTTCTCCACACCGGCCCCTTCCTCCTATCTGTCCTCCTCTCCTCTCTCCGCCTCTTCGTCCTCCTCTACTTCTTCCTCCTCTTCGTCATCATCCTCCTCTTCTTCTTCTTCTTCCTCCTCTTCTTCCTCCTCCTCTTCTTCTCCGCCGCCCATCGACTACGGAGCGTACAGCGCTCCCCTGGAGCTGCAGACACTTGGCGAGTGTGAGTAGCCAGCGTTTTACGCCTCCTCCTCCTCCTCCTCCTCTCCTCACTTCCTCTTCACTCCCTCCCTCCCTCCCTCCCCTCAGCACCCGCCAGGCAGATTGGGAAAGGGGGTTTGTTTCGGCACCTGGCCAGCCCACACAATGAGGCGTGCTGCTAGAGTGAGACAGACAGAGGAAAAAAGAGGGGATGTGACTGTGTCTGAGACAATGTGTGAAGATCCAAGTTTTTTTTTTGCCAGTAAGCTGTGAAATGGTTCCTCTTTGTGCGAGTTGATACCGCGTCCCCTGTGCCACCTCAGGGTCTGGTTGAGACTCTGTTTGAGTGTGTGTGTGTGCGTGTGAGTGTGTGAGTGTTTCATGCCATGAATTCCTTGTTTTGAACCTTTTTTTTATACTTCCAGGACATAGATTTGTTGAGCTTTTCGTAGTCTCATAATGTTGAGCTGCTTCACACCGTTTACACAGTTGAACTCATGTGAGAGCTGCCCCCCCCCCCCCCCGCACATCCGCTTTCCTCCGCGGTCGGACAAAGAGCAGCTCTGCCAAAATATCATTTATTCATTCTGAAGCAGAAGGAGCTCTTCTGCCTCTTTGCTTTGCTGTAGGGTTAGAGGTCTTGCAGAAGTTGCATGATAACTTTTTTTGGGGGGGGGGGCGGGGGGGCGGAGGTTGATGCATATTCAGTTTTGCTTCGTGTGCCTCAGGCGAGATCAAGTGTCAGAGTGAGTGATGACCTGAGATCTCACAAAGGCAACAACACAACAGCCCCTAGTGGCCGTGCAGGAAACACAGGCACGCAAACAGAGTTTTAGCAGCACATTATCATTAAGATTGCATTCATCTCTCAAGTGAATAATGCATCAGGCAAGGATAACTGTTTGTAAGTTAAATGTAGGCAGAACAGTAGCAGCTGGCCCATGCAGACTTTCTGCTGGTCCCAGGACTTTAAGAACTTGTTAACTCGGTCTGTTTTGGGTTCAAAATTCATTCTTGACCTCAGAAACAGCAGCCGGAAGGCAAATTTTTCTTTTAAATAATTGTATAAGTGGTTACAAGGTCGACAACTTTGACCCGCGACATTTTAAAATCCACATGGATGAGAGATCTTTAATTTGTCGGAAGAAAACAGGAACGCGAAATCCCACAATTCAGTTTCTTTAAAAGTTCATCTGCTAATGAAGTTTTTGTGACTAAAAGCTCAAGAACAGCTAATGGACCTTTACGTTATCAGTGACTGTAGTTTTGTTTACTGTTTTAATGTTTTAGTTCTGTTTCTTTATGTTAATTTAGTAGAGCAGAATGTAAGTGATCAGTCTTAAGAATGTGTAATTTAGGAGGGTCAAGTGAGATTATTAATAATCTAGAGGGAGTTGTGGCTTTGAGAAACAGGAGGAAGCTCTTAACCTTCAACTCAAACCGACTTTTGGTGAAATCAACTCATCCTTTAAGGATTTTACCTTCGTATTACCTCCCCTTTCCTGTTCTTTTTCACACTTAATATGCAGTTTTTGAATATACATGCACTGCATGTTGTCATGGTGTAATGGAAAACTTGTACAATCCACATTATTTAAGAGTGTTTTTTGGTTTGTATGTTTAATAAGTGTGTTTTTTTTAAACTTCCAGTGGCTCTGGCGTCCAGTGAGCAGAGTCCCGTTGTGATCATCGTGGTCGTGTCCGTGGCCGCCCTCATCATGCTGCTCTCCATGGGAGTCGGGCTGCTAATCTGGAGGAGGTAGATACGAGTCTGCAGACATGAACATGCAAATAATTCATTAATTCACCATCCACTCGCTTCCTGCGGAAAGTGCTCTTACGCTAAGATGTTAATACCTTCAGCGTTTTACGCAGACACACTGACATGCACATTGTGTACAAACACTCAATCATAGACTCAATCACTTATTCAGTCAACTGCGGCACGCCTCTTCATCATAATCCAGATTACAGTAATCCAGTCATAGGAGGAGGAGTCCTTCTCTGAAAGGGACGTGCAGTGACAACAGAAGATCGGCTCAAATTACACACCGAACGCTGACATGCGTAGTGTAATATCTGACACAAAGACGACAGTTTGACGTCTAACTGTGTCAAGAGAGAAACGTCACAAACTTCTCTGTTCCTGTTTTTTGGTTCGGAGTTTCTTGTTGTTCTTTGTTTTCTAATTTGGTTTCACTGAAACAGCAAAGGGATGGGAGGAAGCTCATAACAGTGGTAGATGACGCACGGTTCACTGAGGCTGATGGGAAAAGGTCGAAACTAAACTGTTTTTTTGATAAGATTCAACAATCCAAATTTCTATTTCACTGAGTTAAAAAAGAAAATTCTGGCTTCATCTAAAGCATTAAACTAAAAAACATGGTAGAAGTTGAAGAGAAGTTGATTCCAGTGTCTTCTTTGTACTATTATGACCTGATTTCACAGCATTAAATTAAGAGTTTTGTGGCAGCAGAGAGACAATTCAGACACCAGAAATCAGTATAAGAAGATTTATTGCTTCATTTCTCTACTAAAGTAAAAGCTTAGTACACTTGAGCTCAAATACTGAGTTAATTTTGTCACCAAAGTGTATGAATTTGTGATGAAGGTCATTAAATTTGGTTAAGTTACATGTAGTGGTGACCTGGCTTAAACTGTGAAGTAAAACAGTTTGAAGTTAAACCATTTAAGCACAAAATGGCTTTTGCAGCCACAATTAGCAGATGTTTCTACACATATTGAACTTGAACAACAATAAAAGAGATGAAGAGAAAAAGTTTCAGCTGATGCTTTACATTCAACAAAAGCAAATCTGTGATTTTAGTACAAATGTATCAATTCCTGACACGAATAAACGACTAATTTGAGAGGAAAAACCTGCCAAACTTGAACCCTTGAACTTAAAAAAGCTGAATTGTTACATAACGCAGGTTTAATCATTATGTGCAATAAAACAAAGTTTAAAAACATAGAAATCTAAATCAAAAAGTACACATCACAGAACTCCTTTGTCACAGTTAACAGTCTTGTTTTTACTTTTTTCAAGTAACAGATTACTTATTACCTCCCTCATGTCAATGCACTTCCATTTTTCTGTGTAATCTGAGGCATTTTAATGTTTCTTGTTTATTGCACACTATATTTTATCATATACTTACATGTTTTTTCAGCTGAGCACATAAAGAGAGATGTGTGTGGGTCTGTTTGTGTGTGTGTGTGCATGCGTGTGTGCGTGTGTGGGTGTGTGTGTGTGTGTGTGTGTGTCGGGGGGGGTGGTATAGTGCATTTCTGCATGCCGTTCCAAACCACTTTGCTCTTTGACTCCTGTCCAATTCTATATTCTGCCAGCTCGCCTCACACACGCCCACGCGCAACAAACGCACACACCCGCACAATTTACACTGTGTGCTCCATCACACATGCGAGCACATGAGCAGGGAGCACATATCAACTCCCACACAGTGACACACATGAAAAACAATTGGTTTTTTTTGTTGTTGTTGTTGTTGTTGCATTGTATTTGGCTCTCATTCAAATCATTCGTCCATCCAGGGGGGGAGATTCTGGATGCACTGTGAAAGCATTTGTTTGTATAGTTTGTGTGCATTCACTCGTTCTCTCCATCACACACACACACACACACATCTATGCCACCTCTCAGCCTCATAAAGTACCTTTTCCACGGGCACACCTACCTGTCTAAAGAGGGGATTGTGATATAGAAACCACCAGACCAAGGCGAGATACGCACAAAACAGTGCAATGATGGAGTCAACCGGGTGTAGAAATGGCTTCTATTCACTCAGAGCGGCTCCATACAAACCGCCGCTGTCAGTCAAACACCCATAAAGGGACGTGTACGGGAAGAGATGTACACACCAACGCACACACATACAGTACAAAGCTGTGGGGAGGTCGACTTTATTGCATTTGAAAAACACAAAATATGCAAAAATGTGCACACTCTCAGCACACACACATTAGTTTTTTTTTTAAATACATGGTTGCATCGAGGGAAGGAAGCGTTAGCCCCTAATGCACAGCCCGGTACAGAATAATAATGCTTATCTTTTCCCCCCTTTTATTCTCATCTCTGCATTCATTGCAAGTGGTCTCCATTGTTCATCGGCGCCCGACCATTAACTTGCTCTTCATGTTTTGCATAGAGACAAAGAGGGAATGGCTTGATGCCTCAATTACCATGCTCTCGTGTTTGCAAAGACAGCCACAGCGCCCCGGCCACGGCTGGAGGGTCTCCGTTACAGTGATCTGCCCGCTCGCACAGACACATGCAAATGAGTCCCACAGCGCACACGCGTGAAGTCACTGACACGGGCGGCTGCACGCGTCCGAGGCATGCATTCATGTTTATGGAGCCTCAGAAAATTATGGCTGAATTTCTCACTTTTATGGTGAGGTATGTTTCAGCAGCAGGTTAGCTCTCTTTTGTCCCTGTGGTCCTAAACGCACCAGCAGCTTACTTGTTATTGTTAACTATGTTAATGGATGCGTTACCATGTGTGGAGTCTCTACAACTGCTAAAGAAAGCACCAACATTGTGTTTTCCTTTTCTGTGTTTCGAGGAAGTAACGTCGGCCACTTTTTCTGGTCAGATTTGATCTGATGAGGTGTTTACATGTGCAAAAAGGATGAATTCATTATGTATTTATCTCGCTAAACTGCTGCCTTTCAGCACCAACGCAGTCAGTAATATCACTTCGGTGCGTGTTTATTTGACTCCCTGGAGATGGATATCTGTCATTTTTTCATGCTGTAGCTGTTGATATTGTGTTGTGAGTATGTTTTTTTTTGTTTGTTTGTTTGAGAGAAAGGGGTTCACATCAAAAACAAACCTTCTGCAGGGGTTCACCACCATTTTTTGTGCGTCATGTGGTTGTTTGTACATTCCCCGTTCATTTACGTCATCATGGAGGGCGCCTGCAGAGGAGATGCAGTCAGCTGTAAAGTCAAATTGTTTACTAACCCTCCGCAACCGAGGGACTTTTTCAGTCTGTTTGGGCCTGTCATATTGAGCGTTTTTATTCAGTTTGGGCTTTTTGGGCTCCATGTAATCAAAGCAAGTGGACAAGGTGATATGTCCAAACCTTTTCAAGACTCTAGCATTAAAAATACATATAAAAACCCCATTTCCTTGACCACATATTGAGAGAGATTTGCTCTTCAGGTTAATAGGAAAACAAAATAACAACCAGAACATCCAGTTCAACTCCATTTTTCTTTCTCTGTGTTGTCCTTCATACTATGTTGTGTCTCGCTGCAGTTGCTCCTCTGATACTACAGGTGTGCAGTTACTTACTGCCGCATAGATTGAGTGTTTTGGACATTAGTAACCTTTTTTCGCTCACTGCTGGTGTCCTTGGCGAGAATTATAGCGACGTTAACATGATGCACATGGAAAAATTATTCACAACTCTCAGCAAGAATAATGTGCAGAATAATAATGGATGGAAACACACACACACATATACACAAACACACACACACCGTCCATTGGTGCTTGACCGGGTTTGATGGATCCAGAGTTCCAGGGCATTGCCCAAACATCTTCCAAGAAGCTCAGGCTCGACTGGTCGGCTCAGGGACTGTTTACTCTTCATTGGCCACAGCAGCGTGCGAGTATGAGGCCCTGTGATTGAGCGTGAGTGCATGTCTACGCCCGGAGAGTGAGCAACAAGTTATCAGGAGCGGGAGATGGAGAGGAGATCAAGAAGAAAAGAAGCAGAGGGAAGAAGAGCAGAGGGTCATTTCATGGGGCCGTTGACTCTTAGCAACACAGCGAAAGTTTGATTCAAAGGAGGGAAATGGAGACGGGTAGGCCAAGAGAAAAGGTCGCGAACCCTGTGTGGAGTTTTGTGCTTCGTACAGATCAGTGCCTCCATGTCTCGGAAAGCCCCCCCCTCTTCACCATCAGACAGACAGACAGACGTCTCCCATTTTAAATGAGAAAGCTGTCATTCCAAAAAGGCTCTGTATCCATTTTTGGAAATGTGTTCTCGTTTATTATTCATCAGCCCCCAAATGAATAAATCATGACTATATTTGAAAGTATGGACCTGTTAATGATTCTGAACCCGAAACCCAAAAAAAACTGGAACGTCTGTAACTTTTGAGCAAGAGGAGAAACGCTTGTGTAATCAGCAGGAATCCCTCCAGAGCAGATTTTGATGAAGCAGTTCCTGGCAAGTCACGAAAACAAAGGTGTCACAGTGTTTTATCTTATAAACCAGCCGTACAGCTGGATAAAAACTTATGATGGATAAATATAAAAAGTGGGTTTTTTGAATATTCTCGATGTATTTTTTTCCCCCCACATAAGTCATCTCTGCTTGGCTTAAATTCCCTCTGCTTCACTTTACCTGTCAGATAGGATTGTATTCTCTCACCTATTATTCATATTATTTCCATAAATGCATTTTATTTCAGAGGATAATTCAGGAAAGGAGAGGAATGAGCAGGCGGTAAATAGGCTTCATTTACATGGCATCCGCTGCTTTTTTTGCTTTTTTTTTTTTTTCCTTTAAAGTTCTCTCCTGAAAACAATCGTGTGTGGGCTGCAAATATGATAATTCACTGAAAAAATGAGCAAGAATTTAAATTTGCCATTGAGATGCATATGAGTACGAGGTGAGGTTAGCATCCAAAATCATGACAACTTGTGAGGACATCATGTTGAATTTTTAGATTAACGTCTTCTTCTTTTTTTTTTTTATTTCTTTCTTTTACAAAAAAAAAAAAAACACTATGAGCTCAGTAAGCCAGTCAGCTCTATTTATTAACCTTAATCCCTTCCAAAAATGGGTCTCAGGGAAGATGTGTATGTTTCCTATTGCTGCTCCCCAAGCTGTGCGCCAGAGATAGCATTTGGCCAACGAGGTGCTGCTAAGAAAACATTTGGTTATCAAGAAGTATAATTAAAAAGTATGAACTCAAAAGCTCGGAAATAACAAACTTGACCAAAATTAATGAAATCCATATCAAATGATTGAAGGCTCAATTTGTCCTAATAACAGAAAGACAGTTTCCAAGTTTGTCGTGGCTCTGTCTCGTCTCGTCTCGCAGGCGGTTTAAAGGATAATACTGGCAATAGTCTATAATTTTTTTTTTTTTTTCCAATATAAAAATCCAATAAAAAAGCTAAAACCTGATATAGCTTTGTGCTACAGAACTCAGCTGTTTTTTTTCCCCCCAAAACTGTTAAAAACTTATTAGGGCACAAATTAAAAACTTATTAGTGCCTTTATTACAATGAACATGGACACAATCCTGCACCCATAAAAACTTATTCAAACACCAAATCTACAGCAAAAAAAACCCATAAAAACAGAAGATGTAGTCTGATAACATTGCGTGAATAGCATTAGCATTAGCTATTTTTATCTTATCATTAAACAGCCACAGTTACACATGAAAATCTATCTTATTCAGGTAAAGTATTAAAGTGTATTCACATTATGTTTAGTTACGTTTGCCGACTTCCTTCGTTATCGGTTTTGTCCGGGGTGTTGGCGACAAATTTTGGATTTTCTTTTTGAAATTTAACATTATTTGAAACATTTAGGATCATTTATAATCAAAACTCAACAAATATACAACAAATATAATGTAATTTTTAGACATTTTAATGGGAAAATGCTTATGTTTTCCGTTTAAAATCAAATGCACTTCAGAAAAATCTGTTAATGACAAACTACAACTCCCATGAAAATTCTTGCCAAACTTAACATTTGATGAGGCTGAGCTGACAGCCACAGTTTTTGCCAGAATCGTCAACGTTTTGGCATCGGCACATTTTCTTTCAGCCATCTGGTTCTTCTGAAGTGTGAAACTTTGAAAAAAAAATGGTCCAGAATTCTTGTGAAAAGATAAAATTCGAACCACTTTTAGGGGGTTTAACTGACTTTAAGATATATTTTCAAAATAGTAAGTATGTATTTTAATCAAATTGCCTCTCAATCTATGATTATTTTATTATTTCTGCACGTTTTCCTGGCAGCATCCACAGTTTTTCCAGGGATTAGATTTGGGAGAGTGGAATCTTTTCATTAGTCCAGATTTGTGTTAACTGACCATCTTTAAAAAGAGCCAGAATTGACATTAGCACCCCCCTCCCCTTCCCTTCCCTTCCCCTCCATTCCCTTTCCGCTTTTTTTTCCCCAGCAGCGTCTGCTCGAGCTCCTCCAATGTAACTCCTGCTAGCGTGGTGCTGCTCTCGACCTCCTTCTCCACTCTTCCTCCTCCTCCTCCTCCTCTTCTCTCTCCTCTTCCTCCCTTCACACAGCTGATGCCCAGGTACACTGGCATGTCTGCACTCCCCCTCCTCCCTTCTCCTCTTTTAATTTCCTCCCAGTTGTCCTGCCATCCCTTCTCTCTCTCTCCCCCCTTTTCTTCTCCCTCTTACAAAGAGAATGATAATAAGTTAAAACATTCACCTTTTCCTTCCCTTCTTATAAAGCTGTTTGGCCCAATTCCACATCATATCCTCAGCATTGTATCCAAAGAAAACTTGATAAATTTGATGGAGACTTTCTTATATTCGTATCCCAAAAAGAAGCCCCTCTCCCAAAACAGCCCCTCTGCATCTGCTTTTTCATTTTTGTCACATCTGTGACATTTCAAAAGATGTTGCCTTCATGTAACCCTGAAAGAGGGCTGCGCTTTTGTTCCTCCATATTTCTTTTTGCCTCCTTGTCTCCTCAATAGCTTTTTATCAGCCAACTTGTCCCTTTCTTTCTTCACTTCTGCTTGCCTTTTTGCCTCTCATCAATTCCTTATTACAAGTCCGTTTTGTGGTTTCCCATCGGTGCCTTGTTGCCTTCATCTTCAGCATCCTTTCCTTCCCTGCACTCCTCCCTCGCATCCTTTCTCTCTGTTCTTGCATCTTCCTTTGTACTTTGTGAACTTTACTGTGAGCTTCTTCTCACATTTCTCCCTCCATGCATACTCCTCCTGCCCAGTTATTCATTTACCTGTGATCTCTTTTGTTGTCACTTTCTCCGCCTTTTCATCTTCCCACTCCCTTGCATTTCTCGCAGTGACTCATCCACTCCTTCGCCCTCATCTTCATGTCATGCTCTCATTTGCTACTTTACCTCTTTTCCCTCTTCAGGTCTCTTGCATCTTGTTTCTCTTGGTACCATCATGCCCTCCGTCCTCATTTCCCTTCCTGCCCCCCTCCCTCCCTTGTTCCCTTTTCCTGCTGTGCTCCCTTATCTATTAATTCTTGTCTCTTTTCCCCCTGTCTGGTATCTCCTGCCCCGAGGATCTGTGCTGCATGTGTCTGCTGGTGTGTTTTGACAGGCAGGGTCTTGACCTTGTCTCAGACCCTGCTGCTGCTGCTGCTGCACAGGCAGGAGGGTGGAGGGTGGGGGCGTGTCATCCTCACCCTTGATCACATTTTCTCCATGCAAACACTCACAGGGACATGCACATGCAAGAGAAAACACACTCCCATGGATGCATGCATGGAGGCGTTTCTGCGTTCACACTCATGATCAGCACTCACACACAGTTTAACATAAAGAAACAAGCACAAACACACACACACACACACGTGCTCATGACATACAGTCAGGCTTACTGTGAACTTCCTCTCAGCTGTGTGAAGTGTTCAAACATCCACATTAACACAAATACACACACACACCCAAGTCTGTTGACATGTGCACCTCAGTATCATCATTCCTGAAGTTTTAATTTAATCACATTGTGATCAAATCAGTTCCAAAACACACAACAAGCAACACAACGTGTGTTCATCCTTTACTTGTTGATATGATGCCTGCAGATAAAAACATATGTACAGATATGCTCATAAACTTCAAAGAATATAAAAATTCATCGTATTGAAAGTGAAGGAAGACATTTCTTATGTTATATTTCCATTTTTATCTGATATATTCAAAATATATTTAATAGCACCGTGTTTGATGGAAGAAACTCTGATAAACTGCAGATTTTACCATCAAAACTTTCTTCAGTTCCTTCTCTGTATCCCTCTTGTTTTTTTTCATCCCTCGCTCTAATCCAAGTAGTGCTGGTCATCCAGAAAGTCTCTTCATCACTTGTTAATCTGTCACTTACAGTACATGTGTGTGTGTGTTTTTGTGGGTTGGGTGTGCGCGCGTGTGTGTGTGTGTGTGTGTGTGTGTAAAGAGCCAAGTTCTCCTCTAAGCCGAAAAGCCATCAGCAGTCAGATCATAGAGAGCTCTCTCCTCTTTGGACCCCCTGTGACCGCCGAGGATGAGAGATAACCGTGTGTGTGTCGCTGAGTACAGCTGTGTATGTGTGTGTGTGTGTGTGTGTGTGTGTTTGTGTGTGTTTGTTCAACTTTTTCATAAAATCTCCATCAGGGTGAAACAACAATAGTCGTTTCAATTCCAAACCTATTGGTGTGTGTCAATCAAATCGAGCAGGATTTCTCTCAGTCGCTCATCAGCGCCGTCGCATCGGGGGTCTCTCTGAACGCCGTCTCCCATCTCCACTATCAATACTCTCGTCTTTGCTTTTTTTTTTTTTGTTTTCCTCTCATCTCACAGTTATCGCACATTCCAAAATAATCCACAATGTTGCAAGATAAACAGCGTGTGATGCTTGTGTTTGTTTGCGTCTGCCAGCCGGGATAAAACACCGTCTTTGTTTCTCTTTGCAGACAATGCGGCTACAGCAAAGCTTCTCAGGAGGGGGACGAGGAACTCTACTTCCAGTGTAAGTGACAGCCGTGATCACTCTTTTATACGGCCTGTATGTGAGTCTGCGTGTGTGTGTGTGTGTTAACTGTAGGTGTTCAAACTCAGGGGATAGTGGAGGAAGTGTCCTTTCCTCTTCCGTGTGCTGGAAGGCATGTGAACACACACACACACACACACACAAATGCGACTGCATTACCAATGACTTTTGAGGCACTGGCGCCACGGCATTAATTCTTAATTCTGAGTGCATACTTAGCCAACTCTGAGCACACTGACACACTCCATTAGGTGGTGTGTGTGTGTGTGTGTGTGGCTGAGTTTGATGGGGAGAGATTGAAATCAGGAGGAGGGGAAAGATAAAGAGCTGGAAATCAGAGGGGGGGAAGGAGGACGAGGCAGGCAGCGGCAGAGATTGAGCATTTCCAAAACGGACGTTTAACGTTGTTGTCTTGTTGTTGTTGTGTTGTTGTGTTGTTGTTGTGTATGATGTTGTACACGGTTGTAAACGTTGCTTTTTTTAACTCGACTCTCAGTGGGCTTTTTTGTTTGACAGTGACAGAATGGAAGTAGTTTGACATATCTTCTTCCTGTTTGTGTGTTAGTCTGCGCCAGTGCTTCGGTAACATGGTGGATGTGTACGTGTGCGTGTTTGTGTGTGTGTGTGTGTGTGAGCGGTTTGTGGGTTTGGCGCGCGTGCATGCTCATTTGCGTTGTTTAATCTCCCAGCATGCTGAGCCCTCTGGAGAGGTTTGGAGCACTATGCCTGATGAATAATGAGCCGAAGCCATGCGGCTGGGAATTAAATCTGCCCAAACAAAGACATGCCAACAGCTGACAAGCACGCAACACACACAGAAAAAACACACACACACACACACACATTTTTTGGCCTGCTTTTCAAACACACACCTTTTTTTTTTTTTTTTTTTAGAACACACGCTCTCACAAAAATATGCCAAAAACACAGTTTTTCTATCTTAAAAAAAAACAAACACACACACA
>JAPZDV010000008.1:5313066-5315566 GCA_029814665.1 Acanthurus lineatus
TAATCATTCTTAAGCTCTTTTCCGGTTATTGAATCCAAACTGAGTGTCAAACTGAGACATTTACAGTGGGCTTACAGTCATAGAGGAGCCTGATAGCAGAAAAACGTTGCTGCTATCTCAGACATCAGTGGCAAAAACTCAGGTATTGATTCCAGTCTTTGGATCAAAGAGCTGAGGCTTTTTTTTTTTTCCCCCCAGACGCAGTATTTTGGTGTGAAGTTCAGCAATCATACACAGAGAGAAAATTTTCTTTGTTGGAGGAGTCGGTCATGCCAATTTCTTCACTTACTGTTGCCTCAATAGAGCAAAAAAAAAGTGAAGCAGACATGAGAAATGTTTTGCTCTGTGTTGAGAGAGTCACTGCCGGGGCAGCAGACGGCTCTCCATGCTAAATAAACAGTTGGCCGGCTTTCTGTATTTATTTGCTCTTACACAATTTAATGGTATCTGAATCTGATATTGGCTCCTTTTTATCTATTTTTGTGCCTCATGTGGACATTGTGCTGCTGGGAATCCAGGCTTTTTATGTGTTTCTTTTAGCAGACAAGCATGTGGACCGTAAATGATGTGTCGCCCGTCCTGTTGATTTTATGGACTGCGGGAAAGTCTTGTCTCCTCCGTGCACTTTTAAATCCTTTTTATTTTCTCTTCTTTTTTTTTTTTTGTGAAGCATGTCTTATGTTGTCCCTTTGTATGTTTCAGTTAAGATCCCGACACGGAGGACCTACATCGACCCGGAGACCTGCGAGGACCTGCTGCAGGCCGTGCACGCCTTCGCCAAGGAGCTGGACAACTCGAGCATCAAGATAGAGAGAATTGTGCACACGGGTACATGACTGCACATTGAATTATTGGATTATTGCACTTTGCAGCTCTTTAAAATTTATCTTTTTAAGGTTCCAAAGGAAAAGTCATGAATTGTAGTCATTATTAGGAGTCAGTCTCGGTTTTCTCCAGAATGCAACTCAGAAGCAATTTATGTTTGACCTTCTTTGTCTAGTAAATGCAAACTTTTTTCTTCAATTTTTTGTTGCTGTCCAGATAAAATATGAATCACATTATGAGCAAAGTTAGCAGAAAGAGTATTTGCTATTAACAGGTGTATTAATCTTGAGGCAACTCAGGTTATTTTTGCACTTTTCCTCAACTTATCTTGAAACAAATTTAAAAAATATAGATATATATATATTTTTTTTATTCAGTCTGGCATCCTACTGTTATCTGCTGGATCCGAGCCTCAGTGTTCAGTGTTCTGGCTGTTATATTTAACTCGTCTCCACTCGATGTTCTAGTGTTTCACCTGCATCCTTCATAATCTTTGATCTCCCTTTGATCCCTTTGTATTTCATGTCTCTCCAACTTTCTCTTTCAATTGTGTCTGTTAATTTGCGTCATCTCTCTCTTTCTCTCAAATATGTTTGAATTTCTCCATCTGATCCCAAAAACAAACCCCCTCCTCCTTCCGTCTGACCACCGTCCACTTTTTTCCTCATTTTCTTTTCATCAAAAAAAACACACGTTCCTCCACAACAACAGTCTGACCTGCAACACTTTGTCCTGTTCTGTCTTCCTTCCCTCTGGTCGTTCATCGATCAATAAGGGATCATGACCTCTGATTGTCTGTCTCCCCCTACAGGCGACTTTGGGGAGGTGTGTCGCGGCTGCCTGAAGCTGCCCAGTAAGAGGGAGCTGCCGGTGGCCATAAAGACATTAAGGGCCGGCTGCTCTGACAAACAGCGGCGCTCCTTTCTCAGCGAGGCCGGCATCCTGGGGCAGTTTGACCACTCCAACATCATCCGGCTGGAGGGCGTCATCACCACCGGTAAGGAGGATGGGAGGAAGATGAATCAAAAAAGCAGACAGCGAGAGCGGGTTTTAAAGGCAGAGGGGGGATACCACTGGGAAAAGAATGGAAAAACAAAGGAGAGCAGGTGAAGATGAAAGGAGCCACAGAGGGAGGAAAACATCCTGGGTATTGAGGGATCAAAGGAGGAGTGGGACAGTTTGACCACCTCGAGTATCGTAAAGGGGGTTCATCACCTCAATTACCAAAAGGGAAGGGATGTGCAGAAGAAAAGTGAGGCTGTAGGAAGGCGGAACGGGACAAAAAACAGGGAATTGGAATTTGACCATTTCAATATAACACGTACAGAGGGGGTCGTCTCTTCCCGTAACCATGAAAAGAGACGGGAAGAAAGCTGTAGGAGTAGCAAAAGGTGATGGACAGGAGCAGAAGAGCGCCGCGATACTCCGACTACTCCAATATCACACGAATGGAGGGGGTCGGCGCTCACAGCTAAGGGGGAGGGCGACGCAAAGAAGAAGAAGAAGAAAAAGAAGAGGCTGAAGAGAAGAGAGCAGAATGACGGGATGGATGCCGAACGCCAGCAGCAGCTGAGCTACATCAAGGCCCATTTTCCGCTGACAGATAGCAATTGAGGTCCTAGAGCGAAAACAGGATGGAAGGAGAAGAGAGGGGAAAAAAAACTGGGGGGGAGGA
>JAPZDV010000008.1:5318066-5338401 GCA_029814665.1 Acanthurus lineatus
CAAGGCGGCAGCACTTGTGCTTATTATTACGGTAATAGAGGGAACATAATTAACCGCACGAATCGAGTGTTTTCTGCTTAAAGATGCTGTAAGCTTTTGTAAACTGTTATTGTGCCCCTCTGCTCTGAGAAGCACTGCTGCGTGGTTTATAATGATATTAATTAATGGCCTGTTTGTTTTTATTCTCCAAATAAAGGGATTCAGCTCAGTGAGCACAACATTGCACTGCAGTAACAGATGTGTCACCTCTTTTTTTTTTTGTCGGATCACTACATGTATACTATGTACACTCACACTCCTCTCTTTTGTCCTTTCCTTTTTCCTTCACCGCCTCCTTGTTCGTTTTTCCCCTTTTCTCATTTCCTCCGTCTGCATCCACACACCTCAGAAACACGAGGGTCAGCTCAGTGTTATGCAGCTGATGGATATGCTGACCGGCGTGGCATCGGGGATGAAGTACCTCACTGAAATGGGCTTCGTCCACAAACGACTCGCCGCACACAAGGTGAGGGGAGCCGGGCGGGGAGGTGATGGAAGTGGGTGTAGGCTGATGTATGTCTCAAGCTACTGCAAGTTTTTCTTAGAATACAATTCAAACTTTCCTGCAGAAGATCTGTGACAATTGCTTGGCTGCAGGTTTTTATATGAGTGACACATGAAGCAGCACATGACAAGACAATATTGTCAAAATCATTTTGTCAATTCCAGGTATTTTTTACCTGAACGCTCCCGTCTGTCAAAAAGCAAATGCACTGGTCACTTTGTGGAAAAATTAAGAGACCATTTTCTCTTGTTAACCACTGACAGTAAAAGACAGACACGACAGCTCCTTAAAAGTGGAGCCAAAGCATATTGATCGCCCCCTGGTGTCTGGTCATAAATCTGCTCCCTACGTGTTAGCAGATGGGACATGAGCCAAACTGAGTAAAGCACAAGTCAAATAAATTTTTACTTAACATCATTTCTGCCATTTTAGGTAGTTAGGCAAGCTGGTGAAGGTTCAAGTGTTCATTTTTCTGATAAGTTTGGTTTAAATTAGTTAAAAGAGGGAATGTAATGTTATAATTAACAACTAACACATGTCGAGCTGCTCAAGATGACATCACCAGGGCGATGAAATGTCATATCCATCTTTTTCTAATATTATTGTTTGAAAGAATCAACTGTCGCTGGTATGTTGGAGCTTTGACCTCCAGGGCGGCGATCTCTCATGCTGATAATGGTTCCCCTCCATTTGTTTTTCCTAATATCAGGTGCTTGTTAACTCCAACTTGGGCTGCAAAGTGTCCGGCTTCAGACCTCTTCAGGAGGACAAGATCGAGGCCATTTACACCACACTGGTGAGAAAAACCACCGAAAAAATGTCAACTTTGCTGGATATTTTACATTTACTTAACATTAACGTTCACACATGTAGGGGTGATATTTTTAATGAGCCACGGACTAAACGAGTTAACATATGTCATGTCTGGTTCACCCGAGGTCATATAATTAAGCTGTTAAGGGAAAAAAAAAACCAGGTGCTTTATTTCTCTGGATATTTTTGGGTTCCACTCAAGGTGAACTCACTCCTCTAAAGATTCTTTTGATCTGCTGAAAATATGTTCAAAGCTTTTCAAAGAGAATATTAAAGCATTACTTTTTGTGAACTCTCTACACCCTTTTTTTTTTTTTTTTCTTTATAAACACGCCTCTCCGCTGCAGCACGGAGGGAAGAGCGTGGTGCTTTGGACCGCTCCGGAGGCCATCCAGTACCATCGCTTCTCCTCAGCCTCAGATGTCTGGAGCTTTGGCATCGTCATGTGGGAGGTCATGTCCTACGGAGAGAGACCCTACTGGGATATGGGCAACCAGGATGTAAGTGTGTATATGTGCGTGTGTGTGTGTGAGATAGGACGGTGCTTTCCATTAATCTCTTCAGTCATTTTCTTTATATTCCTTTACCAGTCCCTCCCTCTCTCTCTCTTTCACCTCCCTATATCAATGAACTCTGTATCCATGCCCAGCTTGGATCTTATTAAAGAAAGCCAAGAAGCCACAGTACCTCTGAAAGCTTTCGCAGGGCCTGAGCCCCCCTCTTTAAGTCTGCATCAGCTCCATGACCAATCCTGTTTTCTCTTAAGGACGCATTGACCCCCTTCCAGTGGCCTCTGCCTGTCCCTGAATGCCATCCTGCTGTTAAAAGTGTTTAAAAAAAAATCCCTCCGGAAAAAATTCTTTCAGGAAATGTAAAGTGTTTGCTGTTTGAGGGTTGAGGAGATCGTCTAGTCGATAGGATCCTGCCTGCTTGTCTCCATTGAAACCTATAATTTCCAAGTCAATGTGGGCGGATGCTCTGCTTTGCTGTCGTTACCTCTTTGTCCTTCAAATAATAATAATACCGCCCAAAAAAAAGTTAGTTTTTAACCTACTTTCTGAGAGGAGTCAAGCTTCTGAAGTGTGGCTGAAAGCGTGATGCAAGTCTACTGAAGAGACGAGAAGAGAGATTATTATTTATGACTATTTTTCTTTTTTGTTAAAGCCAAGAACACAAAGAGCATCACAAAGAATAAAAAAAGATGTGGATGATTTCAGAGATTATCATCATCATTAGTTTTCATCAAGTACAAAAGCTTAATCATCCTCATGCCCTCTTAAACTCCTGTCATCATAACATAATGTCCAAACCCAATGCAGGTGGGTGGAAGTTTAAAAAGCGGCTGATTATTAGCAGCTTTCATTTATGAATGTCCGAAAATTAAAATGCATGAGTTATTCAGCGGCCGTGATAATAGCTGCCTTTTTACAGTCAAATTTTTTTTGTTCCTCAGGTGCCCTTTTTTTTAACAAAGCAGGAGAAAGTTTCCACTCAACCTGGTTCACATCGTCAAACTTTCCAATTGAGAGGCCAAAGGTCAAGCTTGTAGAGCGCCAACAGTATTAATCCACTTTAAATTGATACATTATATCATAACGGGCTCGTTGGTCGACCCGTCCACCTGTGATCCATCGCGACCTTTACCTTCTGACTTTGATTAAATGGAAAATGTCAAATTGTGAAAAGCATTTTTATGAACGCTCTTTGGTGAGACGGGAGCTTAAGGGGCTGAGAGGATGCTGGAGTGGGAAGGCAAAGAGGAGAGAGCGTTTTAGGAAATAATGCCGCTGATGGATGTCATTTTTTTTTGCGATTATGCTCCGACTTTATTTCCTCCTTTCAGGAGATTGTATTTCTCAGTGATTCAGAGGGAGGATGTAACGCATGTCCCTAAATATATTGAGAGGAAATCTCTTTTTTTTTTAGGTGTTACGTTAAATAGGGGGGGGCAACATTAGTTTGATTGAGGAGCGAGGATCATCGAGGGAGTCTGGAGGGATGCGTTTGTGCTCTGCTATTTGAAGACTGTGAAGTTTCACAGGGGCCGGATGAAAAATGCTGAGATGAATCATCGTATTAAGTATATTATCTTTTTAGAGTGAGCCAGGTGGAAGAAAACAGTGGCTCTTATCAGTTTCATCTCTCTAATTTCAGCTCTATTTCAAGCCTGTCTGAAGAGTTTTTCATTCACTGGCTAAAAAACATGATATTCTAGGAAATTAAAATGTTATAAAACAGTCTGCTTCTGCTGATAGGAGCCCAATTATTGATACCCCATCAAATATCCTGTTAAGTGACCTTTCAACCCAGGAAGTCAGCCAGTCGTGACAAATTTAACTGTTTTTGTATTGACGGGGAAGATGCATCAGGTCAGGAGAGCAAACAGGAGCATGCAGGTGGTTTTCTTGCCAAAGCAGTCAGGGAAAAAAATTACAGGTGGTGTAATTAAGGTGTGAGAAAATGAAATCATTAGCGCCTCTAAACTCCATCTACACAGGTTGCACCTGTGATGTCCTATGGCTTCTATTCTTGGCAACTAAGCAACTACACTGTAAAGAAAAAAGATTTTTAGTACCTTAAAACTTTAAAATATAACAAACTGTTTTATATTCTTGTTTAGTCCCTCCATCACTTCCTCCATCAGTCACAAACATGCTCTTTCTGAGATTAAGTCAGTTAATCATTCATCCACTTGTATTATTGTACTGATTGTTTTTCTTCTGCACATCCTGCAGGTCATCAAGGCCATCGAGGACGGTTTCAGGCTGCCGGCTCCGGTTAACTGCCCTCCACATCTCCATCAGCTGATGCTGGACTGCTGGCAGAAGGAGAGGACCGAGAGGCCCACCTTCAGCCAGATTCACTCGGCCCTCAGCAAGAGCATTCGCTCCCCCGATGACATTGGTTCCTCCACACTGGCACGAAGGTAAAATATGGGCTCAGTAAATGGATTGCTGTACACATTCATTTTTTTTGTTCTTTCTCCTTGCAACCAAACCTATTTCTTGTCCCCCAGAACACTGAGTTCATCCATTACGCTAGCGGACAGACCTCTTCCCTCCTTCCCATCCTTTAACTCAGTGGGTGAGTGGCTGGACGCAGTGGACATGGGCCGATACAAGGACAACTTTACCGCTGCAGGATACTGCTACTTAGAGTCTGTGGCGCGAATGACTGTACAGTAAGTAGTTTTATGCAACTGCCTCAGTGACCTTTCATTTCTTGATTCAGAGAGGATGACTAAGTTAGATAATGAGAGAACAGTTTGTCGAATAAGTGCCTTCAGGGATGATTTTGACTCTTTCTTGAATTTTTAAATGAGTGAATCTTAAAGCTAATATCTGTTTAACCCCTTGATATTTTGGTGTCCTACTGGTGGAAGATGAAGCCTTTTTTCTCGTATTCTCGCTTTGAACATCATGTTGGTTTTGAATTAATATTCATGCTATACATCATTGAAAAGCTGAGATTCTTGTGACAAATGATGAGAAAGCATCTACTCACTTACGATGTCTTATAATATTTTAATAATCGATAATATTCAAACAAAAATGGTCCACTTGCTTTGATGAGGGTCCAAATGATCCAATTCAGTCCATTTTTTAGCCCAAAACACATTATTTCATCCCTTTATAAACTTGTAGACGAACTGAGGAAAAGCTTTGTCGCCACTTTAGTCAGAAATTATAGCAATCAGAGTGATTCTGACTTTTGTGATATAAACTTCAGAATCTTAAGCTTTCCAATGAGGCCAAGATCATGCAGGAGCTCCAAAAACTTCAAGAAAAGCATTCAGTTTACTTTTGGTGTGCCAGGAATTTTTTGGCAAAAATGGCTGGAATGTAAAGGGGATAAGTGACAGGTGCATTATGAAAAAATAAAAACATCAGTGCTAATAAAAACCAAACAAAAAAAGCATCAGTTTCTGACTGATCAGCTGCTAATAAATATTGAGCAATTTATTCATTTAGTGTTGTTTATTTAGTCATGAATATTTAATTTCAGAGAGAAACTTCAGAGACTCCAAGACTGAAGTCGCTTAACTCAGCCAATGACAAAATACACAGTCCAGTAATTTTTTTTTCTAATTTCAGTAAATCTCAATGTTTTTATCCACAGAGATGTACTGAGCCTTGGCATCACTTCCCTCGAGCACCAGAAGCTGATCCTGGCTGCCATCCAGACCCTCAGAGCCCAGGTCATCCAAATGCATGGCCGCGGTGTGCAGGTCTAACAAACGGTCCACACACTGCTGTCTCACACTGCTGCTGCAGACACAATGCGAACGTGCAGATGGACGATGAGGTGGAGAAGAGGAGAGGGCACTCCCAGTATGAAGGAAAAGACGAGCAGATCTTCCAGCTAACTGCACTCCTCCATCTACTCCTCCTTCCCACATTTCCTCCTGCCTTCCTTGATTCTTTACTTCCTTTTTTTCTACGAATCCCCCTCAGAGACGAGCGGCGTTCCTGTCACGATTGGTGAGGGGGGGAAAGCAGAGGAGTGTCGTCACGTGACTTTTTTTTTGTGACCTCTATCTGCGCTTTGACCTTTAACAACTGTGTCGGCTCCATCTCACTGGTTCTGGATCAGTGCGTGAGGATAAATTACATACTGTCTGCAGCAGGATGAGGTCCGTCTGAAGCTGTAACCTCCAAGCTGCAGGAGGGGCGCAGATGTACAACGCTGCAAACACGCGGGTTATGTACTAATGCTCAAAGAAACATTCACATTTTGGGTAGAATTTCCCTTTACCACAACAACGATTCACTTAAAAAAGAAAAACAAGAAACCATCTAAGCCGGGAACTATTTAACTGGCTGTGGATCAAATGAAACTCTCCTCAGAACTCACACAGCTGATCTACTGAGATAACCATGTCATTGTACGTCACAGCTGATCTCACATCAGATGGCAAAAGGAACATTTCTGAAGATTAAACATGGCGGGAATGTAGAGGAGCAGCTTGAGAAGACTGTGCTGTTCCACGTCAGGGTCTCTGAAGTGAGTCTGAGGTTGGATGAGTTGAACGAGGCCTCAGAAGCAAACAGTATTGTCTTCTATACAGTATATAAAGTAAGCTGATTGGATGAGCAGTGTTACGAGTGATGATATACTGTACTTTCAGGAACATCAGCCTGCTTTTTTTTTTTCCTTTGTGGCCACTGATGGTTAAATGAAAGCTGCAGGAAACAACTGTAAAGTGAGAGGTTGAAAACGTGTTTGATTGTTCATTTAATTCATTCATTCGTTGTATGTTGCTGTCTTCTTTGCTACTCTTGATTCTATTTTCTTTCTCTTTCTCTTTCTATTCTCTCTAGTTATTTTCTCTGTGTATTTAAAAACATCTAATGTCCCCATTTTCCCCAGATGTCATCTCAGTAACATAATCCTCCTCTCCAAAGCCTCCCTCACTACCATGTTTTAATACTCTGTATAGAGCTCGGGCCAACTCTGGAAGGTGGCCTGATTCAGATATTTATCCATATTTATTTATGTTTACAAACTGTAATGCAAATCTCTCCAAAAAGAGGTTACAAAGGTTTATATATTCAGCTAGTATTTAAAAAAAAAAGTTAGCATTCGTCTCCTCTTGTTTCGTTTCTGTTTTGATTTATTATACGACTGAGTTTATACCTGAACAGATGAGTTGTTTTTGTACGCAGTGAGTGAGAGGAAAACAGGAGGATTTTTACTGTCAGCACACAGTATCTGTGTATTCTACAATACTGGATTTGATACTTTTTACTTTATTTCCATTATAATTGATTTGCTGTATGCATTACAGTGTGTGTGTGTGTGTTGCAATATGGATACAGTATTAAGGAATGTCGTGGACTTTTTGTCTTTGTAGCCGTTGGTTTTTATCATGTTTATCTTTTTGTTACTGTCATTGTTACCTTATCATGCTCTGCCATATTATGTGGGTTGCACTTTTTTTTCCAGATAACTCCCAGAATTCTCTGTGTACAGTGATTCTCTCCTTGCTTTTTCTGTTGTATTTCAATACAGGAGACTTGAAGGACGAACTTTATGGGGCATTATTTGTTTATCATACAGTTTCACTATAGGGGGGTAAATGCGTTTTTGACTGGGAAATTGTGACTGGTTTCTATTTGGTACAAATTTAGTTTTTGTTCTTTTATCCTCATATTCTCCTTACCTCTGTAATCAGTTTGTCGAATTTAATAAACTCATATGTCTTTATTAATGTTGTCATACACGTGAACATATCTGAAGAAACAGTATGGTGGTCCCTTTGACACACACACACATGCACGACAGACACATGCAGTCGCTAACACACAACAAACTGGACCTCGTCCCCCTCGATGAATTAAACTCAATCTCTTTCCCTTCGCTATTCCCTTCTGTTACTGTGACCATTATAATATATGTTTAATACTGTAAATATGTATTTGAAAATGCTAAATCTATTTTTATAATTTGTTTGAAGAACAATGTGTTGAATATAATATCTGCTCACTGTGTAAGGGTTTTATTTGTTTGAATTTTAGGGCCATAGCCAAGAAAACTCTGGTGTTTGGAATATAAAACTGGAAAAAAAAAAGTTTCTTTTTTTCGTTAGTTTTTTCATGATTTTTACCTGTTAGAAGAAAATCTGATGGCTGTTGCAATATTGAAACGTGTTATTAAAAAATCTCCAATACAAGCAAATGTTTTCTCCTGGTATTTTATTGTGGCATTGAATGGAAATTTCCAAAAACTAAAAAATTGTATTAAGAATTTTTTTTGGATCGCAAAATTTAGCCCAAAAAAAACAAAAAAATACAGTAACTTACAAAATTTTTGTAAAAAAATTGTTATTCTTAAAAGTAAATTTCTAATTACTGGTGCTCAAAGCATTGAAAATTTATAAATTTTGAAAAATTTCAACAAAAAACATTATTCCACAAACAATGGTCTTTGTTCTCCTGGAGGATAGTTCCAATAAAAGACAGTTTTTTTTAATGAGAGTAACAGAAGAAATCCCAAATGCCTCCAATTCTGGCAAAATAAAACCAAAACTAGATGAAAGTCAGAATCTTTAAAAGAAATTCATGGTACAACTTTGGTTTCTGTATTTTGCCCCAAGACACTGAAGGCTGCATTAAGCAGCTGAATGGTTAAAGGTGAATGGGATCTAAATGATAAACTAACAATTATTCATTCATCCACTTCTGGTGCAAAGACAAGAGCCATTCGTCTCTTGTTCATCACTCATTCCTCTGACCTTTAGGCCTTTTGGGCCTCTTGTATTTACTTATGTACATATCATGAGGTCAGTGTCCTGTATTTCAACATCAAATTTCACCTTCATGTTACCTCTTCTGGTCAAATCCAGGTGGTTCCTGGCTTCCTTTCTCTCTTCTCCACCATGTGAATTTATTAAGTCTCTCTCTCCGGGACTGAGGTTATATTACTTACTGCTTTATTACACAACACCAACCTCTAGATGAGCACCGAGCGTATGGGAAATTATTGTAAATGCAAATTAACTTTGTGTGGGATTGCTGTGGGCAACTGTGTGGGTGGGCAGGAGTTTGTGTGTGCTGGTTCGTGCTTCTGCAGCTTCTCACATGGGTCAGTGTGTGTACGTAACACTGCGAATCTACCGCGTGTGTTTACAGTCCACGAGCATACATTTGAGAATGAGATCTTTTTATTTATCTCATACAGTTGCAGAAGCAATCCATACTTTTTATATTACAGTCTTATTGGAGCTGAGGATTGGAGTTTGAGACTTAATGAGTTTCATCTCCGAGTCATCGCTGGCTGCAGCTTTCTGAACCTCCCACGCAATCAAACATCACCTCCTTCAGATGCCGCTCGGCCGACCCCAGCATTTGAACTCCTGCTGCTGTAACACTGGCTTTGGATCATTCATTATTCCAGGCTTTTTTTTGTAGATTTCCTGCTTGAATTCAAGATGGAGTGTGATGAAAACAATAACAAGATAAGCTTATTTACATGGCAGGCTCATTAAGTCTTATTCTCTCTGAGACCAAAACATCCAAAAACCCACTGGGGGCTCGAGAAAATAAAAATGTAAAGTAATAAGATTTTCCATATAAGATATAAAATCACCATCCATTACCAGATGTATTACCAAATGAGCCTTTGGCATACTGATGAACAGATTACTATTTATGTACTTGCAGTATGACAGAGGTGTGTGTGTGTGTGTGGCCACATTTCCAGTTTAAAAGCTGTATTAAGTTGCTGCTGAAGCAAATTAAACTCTGCTCACATTAAATGTATTTAACCAGTATAACAAAAATTTGCTTTTATAGTTGAGAAATCACAGGAAATGCAATGTGTATATCAAAGAGGTCAGTTCTAATCTTTATGATTCATCAAAATGCATCAACAAAATATGATGGTCATTTTTTTCAGTAAATCTGTCTAAGTGATCTGTCTGTAGACTCAGAAACTTAGAAACTCAGCTGGTTTCTGTAGACTCATGTCCTGAGCGTCATAAAATCCGACCAGAAATACTTCAGGTCAATATACAGGTCAATTATTGTCTTACAGTTTTACTAAAATGACAATTTTTGCTTTGCTGCTCCAAGACTTTTGGGACCAGCGGTTTTAAAACACATTTTCTATTACCACTGCTAACCACAGGTGTCGCCATATCAACCAGAACTGAATTCTTGAAGGGATAATTCACCCAAAATTAGTATTTCACACAAGTTCTACTCACCACTATGTGGTTGAAGCTCGTTCAGGAGCCGCGTTCATGTTAGTACAGGTAACTCTCGCGAGACTCGTGACACAGGTGCAGCTGTGTCGCATTCTCGTTGATCTTATGTCTTGCTAGAGTGTTGAACCACGTGCGTGCTAGCGTAAACGCTGCTCCTGCTAGTAAGCTACGGTGGATATTTTGGCTAAAAACACGGTGTTTACGTCGCCGTTTCGAGTCATTGGACGAGCGATTCTTCCGGACACTTTGGTGACACCACACGAGCAGAATGGAGGCCTGTTATGTTTTTCTTTCCTTGTTTTTTTTTCCGTTTGAGTCACCTTAGGCTTGCATTGCATTGGAATGGCACGGATTTCTTCTCTCTCGGTGAAACTCCAGAAGGGCAATGTGGATTTAAAAATGTCACCAGAGCCTCCAACAACATAGAGGTGAGTAGGAGTTATCTATTATCTATTATCCCTTTCAAGGTCCACTCTGTGAGATTTAGTGGCACCTAGTGGTGAAGTTGAAAATTGCACCAGAGTTAATATCTCATTGCTCCCCCTCATCGCTCACCTTAACCGAGAAGAACCTATGATGGCTGCAAAATGTGAAAAACAAACAAACAAAAACAAGAAAGACTCTAGGGCCGGTATTTGGTTTGTCCTTTCTGAGCTACTGTGGAAACATGGCAGACTCTCACTCCCTTTGTGTAAAAAGGCTCATTTTAAGGTAATGAAAACACAACCATGTTTATTTAGATTACATTCCATATATTACAAATAGATCCCCCTAAATCCCACACACTGGACTTTTAAGGATTACAAATTTGAGACTGAATCAGTTGCAGTGCTGCAACCTGCCAATCTAGACTGTATTTGGTACATTAAACATAGAATTAAAAAAAAAAGACCCAGAGCTGTAGGATTATCTACATAATAATCTACATAATCTAAATGATGAAATCCTGATAGCCTTGACACTTGACTCCTGCCTGCTATGGGTCATGAGCCATATTAGCAGCTGCACACATGCTAAATGAGGCGAAAAGGGAGCCTAATCAACTGCTTTCTGCCTCACATTCCCTTGCGGTGCAAAATAATGAATGCTATTCATTTGAATATGATGTCTTAGTATGCAAACATCATATTCCCACAGTAACTCTGCTCAGCGACCTAGGAGGGGTTTTTGTGTTGGTTGGTATTTTATCAGGCTTCTCACGGTTTGAGCGTAAATCTTCAATCAGATTTGCCTGTTTATTCACTGTAAATGAGACTGGGACAGGGAGACAGGCAGAGATTCTTCCAAGAGATTAAAGCAAATCGTGTTTCAAAATGCAAAATGTAGATTGTTGTACCTGAAATCCAGCACTTTTTCTAAATCAAGGCTTCTCTCAAGACATGTTTGAGATCTTTGAATAACTTGGAGGAAACTCAAATACACAACATACATGATACACTGATGTGTTAGTGATTCATCAGGTCATAATTTTGCTGTAAATAGTGAACATTATGAACTGTAAAGTGATCGGGAAGTCGATCAGTGACTGCATCATTAAAGTGATTTTTAGAAAATTGAAAAATAATAATTTTAATCAGTTGTCAAGAAAAAAGTGTGAAACATTTTTGGTGGAGCTGTAAAGGTCAGCTGATAAATGAAGAAGAACATACCTGTTTTAATATTTTTGGCAATTATAAGGGGTTGAAATGATAAATTAATAGTAAAGACATATAAAACTGCCAAATGAATTTGGTTACAGCTTCTCCAGTGTTATATTTTATGCTTTTCTCCACCATTTTTAATTAAATATCTTTCTTCTTTGAGCTGTTGGTCAGACAAAATGAGTCATTTGCAGAGCTTTGAGGAATTGTGATCTAAAGTTTTTACAGAACAAACAATTCACTGATTAACTGAAAAAAGACTGGTTACATCAAAGATGAAATAATGAACTAATTAACAAAGAAATAATCATCAACTTCAGTCCTAATTTGCAGGTTCCAGCTTCTGAAGTCTGATAATTTGCTGCTTTTCTGGCTTTTCTATTAACAGAAATGATATACGCGTGGATTTTGTGGAGTGTTGGTTGAAAAGAAAAACAACTTAGAGATTTCACCTTTTGTTCTAGGAACCTGTAATGAACGCTTTTCATTATTTTCTGACATTTTGTAAACCAAACAGTAAATCAGGTAACTGTAAAATACTCTTGTGTTTAATGATTATTGAAAATAACAGTTCTGCTCTTTGGATAGTGCATATTTTTACTCAAAACAAGATGTAATCAGATCCTATTTATCTCTAGAAGTTTCAATCCTTACATTTAGGGACAAAAGCTTGTAATGACGGAAGTCTTTGCAGATGAAAAAGAAAGAAACAAAATCATGTCCAGAAACGTTGGGAGGAATAAAAGCCCAAGTGGCAGCAGAAGAGGCTGAAAGGATTCAAAGAGGCACATGAGAAAGCAGAAGACACCTCTGTAAAGACATTAGAGATTCCCAGCTGTGTGTTGAAAACCCTCTCCCCTTCTTGTCCTCCCTCTCTCTCTCCCCCCTCTTGCTCCCTCTGCTCCGTGTGAAGATTAAAGCGAGCGGCATAAAGGCGAGAGCGGTCCACCTCTAAGCTAGTGTGAAGGGGAAACTTCCTCCCAGCACAAAAGTTCTGCTCTCCGCTCTTTGCTCGAAGCGTGCCGCAGCTCAAATCGGCTTTGAGAAATTAATCCCTGCATTATTGAGGGAGTAAAGTAAACAAACGGAGGACAGTATGGGGACCTGGTGAGTGTTAGATGTGAGACGGTGGGGCTTTTGTAGGTAAAAAAAAAAAAAAAAAAAGCTTGTGTTTATCCAGAGAGAGAAAAAAAAGATGTGTGAACAGAGAGGGAAAGAGTGAGCTCACAAGGTGACGAGGGGGTGAATGAAGCAAATGAAGCAGCAAAAGCTCGGCCAATCCTCTGGGACACTCCTGGGAGGAAAGCGTCATGGCCTTTTTTTTTTTTCCCTTGCAGCATGATCTTAAACCCCTCTTCTCTTCTCTCTTTCTGTCTCTCATATGTCCAGCTTATTACTGGCTTTGTCTTTCCTGGCTTCATTCAACCACTTTGCCCCTGTGGTGGAGGAGAGTCATTGTCTGCAAATCCTCCTCCTGCTGCAGCCCCCTCTGCTTTTTCCCCTTCTCTTTTTTTTTCCCATCCCATCTTTCCTCAGGGAGGGTACTTAGATAAGACCCGGGGTTGAGTCTGACGAAAATCAGAACTTCCCACTGAGCAGAGATTAAACTCTGAGTGACCGAACGGACAACTTCTCCCTCGTTCACTGCTGGTTGGCTGGCAGACTGGAGGCTGGCGGAGAGCTCCCGTCTCTCTCTTTTTTTGACAGTTTAAACACCTCCTCTGTGTGGGCGTCTCCACAGACTGTCCATAAGTGCACTTTCAGTCTCACTCGGCTCGTCCGCATGCTGCCTCTCGCTGTCTCGCCGTATATCTTGCTGTCCATCATCGCCCTCCATCTCTAAACTTTTCTGCTTCATGCATCTTCACTCTAAATCTATATGAGTTCACCTCCCTTATATAAATCCTTAGTCACTTGTGCTCCGCTTCTGCTATTTTACACAGATGTATCTTACTTGTCTCCATCTCTGATTGGATCCCCCCCCCCCCATGATGAGACCAGCTGATAGATAATAAAAAGGGTTTAGCTGAGTTCATCCCGTTGTTTGTGTTTATTTGACTCCACAATCTCTTTCAGTGAAGCGGCTGAGCAGAATGACACAAAACTGACACCCAGCCTTTGACCTTGAGGTGTTACTAGAGGGTTAGGCATGCAGGATGAGGTTTTTAGTCCCATACTGCCACCTGGTGGTGTATTGTAAAACTGCACAGGAATGAAATGCACTAAAGTTGCACTTCAAAAGTGTTTTACATGTCCTTTGTTACTACATTTTAAGTTCTGTACTTTTTATTCCCTCTAATCAATTTTACAATTGTAGTTACTAGATAAAGATTTAATATACAAAACGTATGATAATCTTTTAATATATTAAAGGACAGTTACAACAAATTGTGGTTACAAAAGGTGTTATGTGTTGTCTTACATTTAATTTGAGCTTCTATGCAGCTTGATCAACAAAATAAAATCTAATACTTAGAGAGTTTTAGAAGTGATGCTCAGCAGATTTTGGACAAAGCTCAGCTAGCTGCTCTCTTTTTGTTTCCAGTCTTTATGCTCTATTAAGCTAATCACATTCTGACTACAGCTTCATATTTGTCTTACAGGTCATACATGAGGAGTCCTGATCTTGTCATCTGGGCAAGAATACAAGTGAGTATATTTCTCATTATGTTGTACATTTCTTTAAGCATAACTATTGTAGATTAACTCACCAGGCTGTATAGAAAAGATGTAGTTTCCTCCACCTTAACCAGCTGCAACAATGAATCCTATCTGCATATGAATCAATGATAACAGATTGTTTTCCCTTTGATGCTCTTTGGAAGATATTTCCTCTTTTCATTTTATGCCTTAACTATGCACTTGACAGAAAAGACAGAAAAATCAGTGTACAGAGAGATTTTTATCGAAATTTCTTCAATACAAAATTAAAATTTGAATCCAAACCTACAGTTAACATGCAAAACAAATACATCATCACTTAGTGCATTTGATTAGTTGAGGTCATCTGCAGGTAATTGTTGATTGAGGCAGTTTGAGGAGTATTTTGGATTTTTAGCACACTGCAGTTCCAAAACAATTAGTAAACAAACTGTCCCTGGTGGAACTGATAAAGGTGTTTGTATTGTATTTTAGTTGTTAGTTATTTTTGTTTATGATATTTATACTTAAACCATTCCCTTAAACTGTACCAGTAACTTTTTCACTACATTTTATTACATTTCCTTAAAAAGCCTCAATTTAGTATATATTTCCATTACCTAACCCCTATGTTATTGACTCTCTATTCCCTCCAGCCGAGCCCAAGTGTCTCAGCAATGAAGGAGAAGATGTGCGCGTCCTCCAGGATGGCCTTGGCAGTGGGTTTCCCAGCACCGTGTCCACTGCGAGTGTCCACCCGGACCATCAGAGGCTGACGCTGCTCAGGGCTGCTGCCCACTCCATGCTGCAGGGCGGCACAGTACTTCAGAGTGTGGAGAGGCACCACGCGATCATCGTGATCTGCTGTCAGAAGCAGGATGGCGGGGTAAGGAGGGCCAGAGTAAGGCGGCGAAGGCAGATTGTGGTATGGAGAATACCTAGAGAGAAGGTGAGAAAGACCAGTTAGGAGGAAAAATGAGAGAAAAGTCTCTTTTGTGCAAAAAGAGAGAATATGGGAAGTGATTCATGAACTTCAGTATGATTCAGCTGCTCTGGTGTATTTTTTTTTTTTTGGTATGTGTGGGTGAGTGTAAAGCTGAAAACAGAGAAAACTGAAACCGACAGACTAAAAAGTCAACACTTAACTATCTCTGGGATTCAGACGGAAGAAAATACAGAACAACAGTACATCCCACGATGAAAAATATAACTGTAGACAACATTTAATAACAATGATTTGATTTGATTTGACTCAGGAGGGACATTTCTGTGCTGCAGCATGTGTCTTTCAGTTTAATTAAAGTGTGTCATTTATAAGTGCACTTTTCATGACAATATAACAGTTTGAGAGAGTTTTTCTTGTAATGGATAATCATAGACTTTCATAAATGCAGGTCTGAAAAGTATCTGAATGGTTTCAGCTCTGGTGACCAAAATAAAAACAGACATCTATCAAAAATGACCCTTCCTAATTCATGCTGCAATCAGACCAGAAAAGTCAAACAAATGTGGCAAAAACAGCTCTATGTGGATGAAAATGGTGGATGCAGAGAAGTGAACTGTCAGCTAAAAGGTGAGTGAGATGAGCTTCAGGTAGAACGGACACCTGGATGAACTTCATCCATAACCTACTTCTATCTTATTTACAAGTACACCATTTTAATGATTGCCTCTAGTTTTTGGACAGTTTCTTCTATAATTATATTTTTAGTTTCTTCTATAATTATATATTTTTTTTAGCCCTCCCATTCAAGTCCTTCACTAATTTTAATGAGGATGACAGAAGACAGACTGATTTCATCTGATTAGTCATCATAATATGAGCATGAAGTAACTATAATGTATTCTCATGCACATGTTGCAGTTTTGTAATCTGCTGTGTCTGTGGTTTTCCTACTTGATGAGCCACTTGAACTGATCCGGGTCGTCAGAGCAGCCGTAGTCGGTCGTCCAGGCGTGGCCGATGGTGAACTTGTGAAACTTGAGCATATCCATCACCCCCACCTCCGCCACAGCACAGCCGAACAGGTCCGGACGCTGGTTCACACAGGCAGCTGTGTGCGTATAGTTAAAATTTATCTTACAGATTCTATTTACTTTCTGACACACACACACACACACACACACACTCTTAAACTCACAAACATCCTATTTATTTCAAACTGCAGGACACAATCACTCCTAAATAGCCTCTTACACACCAGGGAAGAAGGCATTAGTTGGGTTTGTGCGATGCCATATGGCAGCCAGCTTTTGGTAAATGATGTGATCAAGCTCTGTTTAATGTGCTGTTTAATAGCTAAATTAATTGAAGCTAAGCAGCTAACTACTGTTTGATAAATCTGACATTGGTAATTATGCCCAAGATGTAATATAAAGATTACAAAACTCCTATAATAAATGCAGCTGTCTATATTAAAGTAGTCTAAAGGGTTAAATTGCATAAGAAGCAAAGTGTACAGACTTTCACGGGCATGTACGCTGCAGCCTGAGGCCATCACTGCACCAATTACTAATCTTTACGTAACCAATAGTCATCAGACACCAAACTATGTAAAAATACTTCACAGGTTTCAAAATACTGGAAATGCCCCTGTTGCATTATAGTTTCTGTAGTATTACTTTAAGCCCTGGGGCTTTCATGCTAAATACGTGAAAGATGACGTGCACACACACACCCTGCACTTACCCACTAGCAGGCCTCCATTAGAGGCTCCATTGATGGCAATGCGACTGGATGTGGTGTATTTCTCCTGGATGAGATACTCTGCTGCACATTGGAAGTCATCGAAGCAGTTCTGCTTGTTTCCTAATGAACCACCTACAGAAATGAGACATAAGAGACTTATGTTAACTGTTTCCTAACTCACGCTGACGTTCTCCTCAGTAAAATCATGTCTTTCTGAGTTTCATCTGCACCTTTGTGCCAGGTGAGGCCGTATTCTCCGCCCCCTCTGATGTTGGCCACAGCCAGGATGCCTCCCAGGTGTCTCACAAAGAGCAGGTAAGCAACACTGACAAAAGACAAGACAGACAGATGAAATACAGCCTGTAAATTCAAATAATGTCATGGATCATCATGTGGAAAACACAATAGCTGCATTTGATTATTAACAGATATTTTAGGATTTTAAATTCTACATTATATTTGTTTTGAAATATATTAAGCACCACTCGCGCATATTTGCACCAACTCCCTAACTTACAGAGAAATCAGACACAAAATAGACCTTAACATGGAGTATCTTCAATCTTAAGTAACCTCATGAGTGTGAATGTTTCATTGTAATGTATTTATATCTGTCTAAAATAAAATCTACCTTTAATTCATGATTCTCTTGCACTTTTACTGTCACATCACAGTCAGGTTAACCAGCAGAGATGATGAGTTTAAGAGCGCTGGATGGTTATGCAGAACAAACATGGAGGCTCTTTCAGGTTTCATTAAAAGTTGATATATCCACTGTATCATGACTCAAACCCCTCTGATATTTTGTAACTGATTCCTGTTACTCTCTGTCTGCTGAGCAAACACCAAGTGATCACATCAGTGTATGAGAGCGGAGCAGTTGTACTTACTTGTAGTACGGTTGAATTGAGTGCTCAAAGCCTCCGTAGCCATACAGGAAGACAGGATGAGTCCCATCCTTCTTCAGGCCTTTGGCATGAACCAAAAACATGGGGATCTTTGTTCCATCTTTACTGGAATAAAACACCTGGAAATGTACGAGAGATGATATATGAAGTCAGTCTGTTTGTCTTTTAAAGCTTTAATCTTTTACAAAGCATTATTTGTTGATGTTATTAAATGGCACAGCTGTTGTGTAAGCGATAGGGTTAAGTTTTAATGAGGCTAAAATGAGCTGCTCACGCACACCGCTTACTACTTCCTCAACTACAGGCACTAAGATTCTGGGAAATCTGCATCATGATATGAGTGTGCAACCAGTAGATGTGATAACACAACAGAAAAAAAGAGGGCTGACTGGAAGATGAGGGGAAGGACAGCACAGAGGATGAGTAATGGGGGGAGTTTGAGCATGGAGACTTCTGGTTACCTGGCTGGTCAGAAAGTCCTCTTGCTTGATGCCTTTGACCTCCACCTCCCTGAACACTTTGGGCTCTGGGTTCGGCTTGCTCAGATCACAGTGGTAAATTACACCTGGGCAACACAGAACAAAGGTCACATCAGTTGGAGTTCACTGTGTTTTTGGTGTATGATGATATTTTAATGAATGGTTGTTCATGTTAAGTGAAAAAAGAAATTAAACTACTAAGATTCAGTCTTATGGGCCTTTGCTAGTTTTAGCAGTATTTGGTCTCATCTTTGAGTTCAACCTTTTCACTAAAACTCAGCATATTGTTCTGGAGATTTGATGTATTATCTTTTAAGTACAAGAAGTAGCAAACATTATAGCATAAGAAGCAATAAAACATTTGAAGTAACATCTGTACTATCTAAGAATAAAAAGATGATATCTTTGGAGCTGCAGCAATCAGTCGATCAGCGAAAAATTAAGCATGTGTCAAATATACTGAATATTTTGCAATATTTTCTTACATTTAATTAAAAAAACCAAAACAAAACAAATCTACAGAAAAATTAATGATAAAAAAGAAATGTTAATTGGCACCAAAATTATCTACAAGCACTTCAGAGCCTTTTTGTTCTCACTGATGCTGTTTTTGTGGTAATTTTTCATGTTGGATTAGTAACTATATATTAAGACATGACATGTTCAATCATTGATTTTATCTATATAAACCGATAGACTTTACCTGGTGTGGTGAAGGAGGTGAACTTGTAGAAGAAATCGGAGTGTTTCTTCTTGCAGCTCAATCCGACCACAGTGCCGACGTCCAGTGGCAGATCCCTGACCAGCTGACCTGTAGACAACTCGTACACCTGCAGGATGTCCTTCACGTCATGAAGATAGTTGACCAGCAGGTGGTGCTGGTTCACACAGGAGACAAAGCCTACAGATAGAAAAAAAGGAAGTGTTAAAAGGTGAACATGACTGTGTGTAGCTGCTGTTATTAAACAACACTGAATCCAAGGGAAACGATATTGTTGATGTCTGTGTTTGTCTCTGTTTTTAATACCAATGTCAACTTCCTCTTTGCTAATTTTCTTTGTTTATCCTGATATTGAGGAGACATTCATGATCATGAAATAAAGCCAAACACAATGGCAATAGACTGGCTGTATTGATTAGTTGGTAGAGATGTTATTTTACAGACAGAAGAAAGAGTTCATTAAAGTTTGGGCTACTGATCCTTTCACTGCAACAAGATTTAAGTCCCACCAACAGCCAGTAGAGGGCAGTCTAATGTAAGTTCAATATATGTATGTGCAGCAGGTAGTGCTGCACCTACATGTATTTATTTACTCTTGATAGTAGGGGTGATACAGTGGCTCCCTTCTGTTAGTTTATTCCACAAAGTAACAACATTTTTTTATGGCATTGTGCCTTTGAGTGTTTTTAGTGACAAAGAGGTGAACTGATTGGTTAAATTTATACCAATAGCATCACACTCAGCACTGTGATGCCATAGCAAGTGCTAGATTAGATTATGTAGAATGTTAAATTAACTCTTTACTGTTAATTTAATGCATATAATGATGGTTTTTATACATGTAGTGACTGTTAGATACCACAGCATTGAGTGCATGGAGTTACACTGAGATGGGACATGCATACTGTACAAACATGAAACAGAAAACTAGTTAAAAATAAGACTAAAAACATTGTTCTTTTTAAAACTTGGACAGTGCAAACGGTATTGTTGTATAACAAAAATCTAAGCCAATACTAAATGATGGTGACTATCATTCAGTGACATTTAAAGTTTCCCTAGTTCGCAGTTTTAAGCAGCATTTAATCGATTGTAACACACTTTAATGTGTTTGTAGGCAGTAAGACAAAGACATTTTAAGTTCATATTTCTGTCAGCAATGAGACATCTGATAAAGACATAATAAATAATGTT
>JAPZDV010000008.1:5339942-5383537 GCA_029814665.1 Acanthurus lineatus
AAATAACGTTAAAACTGTGTTTTAATATATTGTCAGTCATTGCTTTTAAACCAATCTCTGCTTGTGAGTTATAGTTTTATTAAATACATTTACGTAAATGCCTTAAAGCTGTTACTAATGCTCAGTCCGTGTGATTTTTTCTCAGCAAAATGTGTAAACTTAGATCAATAGATCGATAGATCGATAGATAGATAGATTTTCTTGGTCTCATCGTGTATTATTTAGTGATCTAAGTACGGTTACCATAAGTGAAATGACTCATAACAAAAACATGTCTACACAAAGTGCTTATGGGCTGTGTTTCACTTTTTATGCAGTTCCCTTTGTCAGAGTCTTCAACCACAGATGCAGAACTTCCAAGCTGTGGTCAGCCATCGAAACATTCAGAGAGATTTTCAGCGAAAAGCTATTTTGCAAGATTCTAGGGGCTGAATTGTGGAACTATGACTCCAAAGAAAAAACTGCCTTTTACGTATTTGTAAAGCTTGGTGGAGTTTTTCCCATGCTTTAACTCTTAACCCACAGCTTTCACAAGTCTACTGTTCACAGGTCTGTTGAACTGTCGTAAAAGCTTTCAGACGTATCACACTTCTTCTTTAGAGAACTGAAACTGCAAAGGTGAACTACAAAGCTTACTTGATCTTTGACAGTTTGTCTTATTAAAATTTCCATTCAGTCTCACCCAGAACATCCTTGTCATGCTGTGGGATGAGGGCAGTCCAGTGCTGCTTTTCTGGTTTCTGGAGATCAATGTTGATGATACGGTATCGAGGAGCATCTAAGTTGGAGCGGAAGGTGAACACAGTTCCCTCATTGGTGATATATGAGTACTGGGCATCAAAGTTGTCCACAAGTTTGACCCATGGCAGCAGACCTGGAGGAGAAAATTAGCAAAATTACATTAAACTCATACAGAAGCACAAAAAAAATCTCATTTTGCAGTAAACTTCCAATAGACTGTCAAATTTCCTGTGTGTGGGAGAAAGATTTTAAACCAGATAATAGGCTGCAATGTAAATTTCAAAATCTCAGTGCCTTGTGAAGTAATCACTGAGTCACAGATATTTGTATTAACAAGCTGACACAGCACCCTTAACTTTTGCCCTTCAGAAAGACTGGTGGGGTTTTTTTTTATAATGACACAACTGTTTAAGCAGCATTTACGTATGCACAGCGCATGTTATAGTCAACGCTAATGCAATATTTAACAGTGGTGAGAACCATATTTGACAGGTCATCATCCACTAATAGATGCTATCAAAGCGATAGAAATGCTAAAGACAGTCAGTGAAGTAGTTATAAGTAGTTTTTTCCTCAGATAGCAATCGTAAATGGAAATATTTGGATGCATAGAGGTCAGATCTGTATTTTGCTTAGCACCTACACATTTAAGTCCATATATTGAAGACTTTTTAACTTTTGCTAGGCAGTGCGCCTTGGTATGTTTTGGTTTCGACTTACTGATCACAAAGCAAAGTAAACATTTAACATTCTCGATTGAACAGGTGATGTGTTTTCTCAGTCTACACAACAGAGGGAATACCTTGTGTTTATTGAGAAGACAGATCTCAGTAGGGATACAGACCTGTGATGCCGTTAGGAAGCCCCTGAAGGTCACAGTACCACAGCTGGTTGACTGGCTCACAACCCTCAGTGATGGACAAAACAGCATATCTGCCATCATCAGTTATCTAAAAGAAGGGATGAAGTGAGTAAAGATGGGGAGAGAAGCACGGGATTATGTGAAACGTAGTAATTGCTTGGACAAGTCTGGCTTGCTGTCAGCTCTTATCGATGGGTGTGGTGCACTAATATTAACTAACATGCAAATGCAAATTTACTGTTGATGACTCAGAGAACATACTCATGCTTCTTTTTAGATTTTTTGAAAATTTATGCATGTTGTATTTCACAGCTAAATGTTTTGCTCCAAGCTTGGGTGCAAAAGTGTACATAAGTGACACCAGAATTTGAGATTTTGATAACATGTAATTCTGTAATGCACAATTAGTAATGTATTCTGGTATTTTTCAACCTGGACTCTATTTTCCCATGTTTTTTTGTGTCCCGGTGACTAATGGGGACAATTCTTAAAAGTGTTCCTGTACTAAATAAAAGTGCTGATAGTGACAGATACACTGTATAACAATCTGAGTGTGTGTGTGTGGCAAAACTATGCACTTTTTGTAAACACAAATTGTTGGTGTGCATTTGAACACAAGGATTATATTGCAGTCCTGTTTTATGCTGCAGGCTGCAGCACTGTCACTCAGCACAGGACCAGTCACAAAAACTGTGGTCCCCTTAGTCACCTAGAAACAAGAACTAAGGGAAAATCGGGTTCAGGTTAAGAAAATATCAGAAGTCCTGTGAACATTAAGTTCTAATGAAGCTTTTATATGACCTAGATTGCATATTGGAGATCATTATAAGTGATTCAAGACTAGTATGGCCTTACAGTTACTGCACTATGCCACTTAGGATGGTCAGGGAACTCTGCAACCAGAATGTCCTCAGACTGTTTGGTGCCGATAACGTGGTAGTAGAGCTTCTGGTGGATGTTGGAAGTGGTTTCCGTGCCTTTGGTGAGATACAGAAGGATTAAGCATTGAATTATTTTTTTTATAATTAAATTTGCAAGGTGTTTCTTGAATGGAGCATTCATTTGTGTGTATGGTGACTCTTCTTACCATCAGTTTTGCCCTCCTGGGGTGGGTAGCAGTTGTAAAAGACACCCTTAGCATCATGAGTCCAGGCCAAACAGCTAAATTTCACCCTCTCTAGTACATCAGGCAGTTGGGTGAGGTCATCAGCCTTCATGAAACGCACCGTTACCCAGTCTGAGCCGCTGCTACTCAAACCATATGCAAAATATTCACACTCCTCTGACAGGCGGCCCACTAGATTGACACAGGAAAGAAGAAAGGATTATGCACTATGCACGTTTTTCTTAATTCCTCTACTTGTCTGCATAAGCTCATATGTGTGTTTGTGCAGCATTTGTGCACTGCAGTGTGTCTTACTCTTCAGTGCCACTGTGCCATCTTCAGAGAGTTTATTAGGGTCAAAGAAAACGGTGGCAGGTCCATCAAGAGAGTCTTGCACATACAGCACATCCTGGTTCTGGAGACCTTTGTTGTGGAAGTAGAAATACCTAAAAACAAAAACAGGAAAAA
Organism: Acanthurus lineatus; assembly: GCA_029814665.1. NCBI lineage: Eukaryota > Metazoa > Chordata > Actinopteri > Acanthuriformes > Acanthuridae > Acanthurus > Acanthurus lineatus. Next base: position 5,343,119 of record JAPZDV010000008.1, read on the forward strand.
AAGGTGACAAATGCATCATTTTGCTTGTTTTTACTAAACTGAATCTGCATCTCAGGATAGTCCTTTAATAAGTGTATCTGTATTTTTGCAGTGCGAATTCTGTATATTTTAACTAGTACCTCTTTCCTCGTTTGTAAGGGCAGCTGTATTTAGGATAGTTAAACAGCTCAGTGAGACGCTCGTGGAACTGAGCGCGGACTTTACACTTCTCCAGGTATGGCATGGTCAATTTGTTCTGCTCCTCAACAAACGCCTTCAATACAGACAGAAAGAGAGGAGAGATGAAACAGGAAGAGTTTTTGGTATGAAAACAGCTTCAACTCTTTGCAGGAGATGCACACATACCACTGTTTCTGCACTGTCAGTGTCTTCCAGCCAGGAGTAGGGATCACTGATCTTAGTCCCATGGTAGTCCGTCATCTATTGCAAAGATAAGAATCACAATCAGACTTTGTTAAATGGGCCAAGCATGTGAACACATACAAGGAAATCGATTTTGGATGAGCACTAAGTTTACTTCCAGAGAAGATAGAGCAGGAAGAAGACGACAAAAAATTAACAAATAGGTTATGTAAGGGACACTGCCTGACAAGGTGTTCAGTATCAGGAATTAATAGCAACAAGGAGGCTCGAATCATATACCACCCAGTGTTGGATGGTTGCTTCTTAAATAATAAGGCTGAATTTCTTTTTTAATGTGTTTTTCAATCAAATCCAATCAATTTCAGCAGGCAATAAATCAGTTTCTCTGGTAAAACCTTTGCAGCTTGTGCGTGACAGTCACAATTCCGTTGTGTCATTTGTGTCTCCTTTTTCATTTGCATCCCAGTCATTTAACTTGTTATATTCTCAAACTAGGTCAAAAGAAATATTAAAGTGATCCATTTAATTAGATATTAGCTTGTTGACATGTCGCACTAAATTGTAAACAGAGGTTTTACTGTTTCCCTGTTGCCATGGCTAATAATCTTATAGACAGACTAAGAAGTTGCCAGCATAATCATTTAGAAGAGTAAACAGACAACTTTAATGGGTAACTATTCTCCGGAATTATTGGTCATCTTGCAATAAATTAGAATCAAGTATTTACTTAGACCAGTGTCACCAGAGGCAAACATAATAAACGAGTCTGTGTGCAGGTCAACTGAGCCAAATGTCGTAGCAGGAAAAGTAAATACCAGATAAACTGTGTGCATGGAGGAATGAGGATGGATTATGTACTTCATATGTATACAGATTTGTTTTACAACTTTACAACTACACAAATGTACAAATTAAACCTGAACAAACGAAAAACAGACACGTGCACATCAACTGTGTGTCATAAAAATTTACTGCCTGAAACAAATTTCCAGTGAACTGATAAGTATTTGCATATAATTGTCAATGTGTCATCAGTTTTTGGCTGCATTTGTCAGCTCAACAATTAATGACGCTGCTTTAGGAACTTTTGAAACATTGACCTCAGTGCACCTCTGGGCGCTGCAGCTTGGATTTTTACAAGATCTATCAACAGACACACAAAATATGTCAATCCCTTCTTGTTCAATATTATGGTGAAATAATTTTTCCACAGTTTTCTATAATCCAAAAAGATGAGTAAACATCTTTTAAAGTTTAGGTGATTACCAATAGAGGATAAATAGTACATAGAAAGAGTCATTGACAGTATTTGCATGTTTGCACTTCAAAGAAATAAGGCCGGCTGTATGTTCCATTTAGATAATCAACTGGAGCCAACTGGCACATCACTGGTTGCTTGTGGTTAAAGCGGCCTTTTTCTCTTTCAATTAATGACGTACCTTAAGGACATTTGAACAGATAAAATAAAAGATGTGCCAAATTTCTTTCATATTCTTGTTCCTTGGAATTTCACTCTAGCGTCTTTTAAAGGACAAATCAATTATCAGCTTGGGTACATGTGTTGCACAGGCAACAATTTAGATGAAACAGAAAGATACAAATCTACATTCTGTGAGACAAATTTGAGTATAGATATCGTTAAGGTCATGGCCCAGGGCAAAAGAAGTCAATTTTAGAGAACCAAGCACTTTTATTTTATAAGCTAGCCACTCCCATATTTACACACTTATTCCTGCAGCCAGGAAGCACATGGATACCCTCTTTGCAGAGGTCAGCATGTTGAGCCTCTAAAAAGTTGACCACAGCAGCAATGTCATCATAACCATTAGAATGGCATCGAATGAGTGATTTATTCATGTTGGGGAAGAGAAAGTAATGTGAGAGTGCCAACTCTGATAAATCAAGACAGTGCTGAAATATGTTCAAATATGTATTTCTGGATCACTGCACGTGCATGTAAGGAGAGCTGTCTAACTCTTCTTCTTCTATCTTGAGCCAAAAACTTATCAATCACCCTTGGTAATTCAAACATAAAGTCATTTTGAGGTAGTTTTATTTTACAAAATAAATGCAGATCATAACATTTGTACTTTTGTACAATTAAGTGGTCAATTGTCACTTTTTGGGGGCATCCTTAACATTTATATTGCCTGACAAGGGGTGGAAAAATAAGACTGGTACACTTTGCCAATAGGTACCTGAGTTTAGGAATTGGGAGAGGGTAGAAGAAGAGGAAATTCACCCCTCTGCAGATAGGTGTGGTTCCCTTAATACACCTACATTCGGGTTCCCATGAGGTTGGAGGCATTTGTACTTTCTTTGCAATTTTAATTCTACAAGTTCAGAACTGTTATATTGCAAAACACTGGAATGTGTCCATCTCTGTGGATGAACATGCCCAGCCTGCTAAGTCAAGGAACTTTTTTTTTTAACAATCTGATGTTGATCTTTTGGACTGAGGTCAAGTCTAGCTCATTGCTTTACCTTATTTAAAAAAAAAAAAAAAAAAAAAACCCTAACATGCTGACAGCAGCATGAATTTCCAGCCTGCGTCATCACATCAACCTTTCTGCTGCGGAAGCTTGGAAGATTTTGTGCTGGAATGGAGAAAAAACACCTTCGCAATTCTTTTCTTCTTCTTCTCTAATTTTGAATTAAATTAAAAAAAAGGAACCCCACACAAAAGTTTTTGTTTACATTACATGCTGACCAAATCATAATGAAACTATAAATACTTGCTTTTACAGAAATAACAAGCATCACTGCAATAAAACAATTGGCTTACTTGTGGAACACACGCCACACTTTTTTGTGATTACTTTTTTAGTAATTGTGTGTAAAAGACTGTATGTAGCAAAAATATGGTTGACACTTGGTATAGCCAGCTTAGATAAATATCCCATTTTAGATCTAGTTGATAAGGAATACTGCAGATTAATAGTGAATAGTAGTGATTACCACTGAAATAAAAATAATCGTAGTAGAAGTCTATAAATTCATGCCTAACAGCTGAGTCACATTATTTTCTTTTCACCCACACATATAATGTTATCTTTGCTGCTACAGGTCTCTCAATGAAAACGTGCAGATAAAATTCAATCTGATGTGAACCAGGCAAAAATGTTCTCAGATGAGGCAAGTCACAGAGGTCAACAACCTTCCTCATGCTCTGACGCATCATCTGGTCTTACCATGGAACTTAACATGGGAATACAATAAATGTGCCACGAACAATGTAGATGAAATTAGGGATTTTTTAAAGTTTGAGGATTTTTGGAGATAATTTTAACAATGTCAGTTAACAACTCAATAAAATACATATAGGTGTAATCGTTTTTAGAGATTAAATTGAAGAAAATGTTACATATTGTGTGCTTAAGTCTGCAAAAGAGGTGCTTTATCACAGAGCAGCTTCCATTAAACCACTGGCAAATTATCTGTTATGCAAATAAATCAGTGGATGAATTTAATAACAGATGTCTCATTAGAAGCTAACGCTAAAAGAAATTTAACTATGTACTTCATTTTCATAACATTAGCAGCTGGAATAAATTAAAATGACTCTAAGTTGCATATTTTTATTATTTTAGAATACAGAAGAAAAACTGATCAGTTATTGACCTAGCAATATGATTAAGTGAGGGTAAATTATGTTATTTATCAGACTGACAATAGTTTTTGTCTCTATTTTAAATTTACCATGGAAAACAGTACTGGGTGAACAATAATGAGCATAATTTGCCTTAATCCTGTCATTGCATTCAGATGTGCCACATGTTTGTCAGTTTAAAATGCCTGTGGGTCAGGGTTTGTGAGTGTCTACTTAACCTCTCTACCTTTTTCCAAGTGCAACTCTCCTACATTAGAAACATCTGTGAGTTACGACACATTTTTATTTGTTATGTTGCGAAAGTCTGCAGCATATGCAACTCATGCCCTGGCAGTTCAGACAAGCCTCTTTGGTGATGCTGAAATATGACAGCTTGCTCATTAAACTGGTGACTGTACTGTGTAAGTTGCAAACACTGCAGATTTTTGCACTATGGCAAAGGGGTAAACATAATAAATACATACGACCCGGACCAAAGTTACCTCTAAAGACACTGAGGTCATGTCCTCATTTGCAGATTCTAATCACCTTACGAGGAGTTTACATCCCACAGTTACAAAGAAGTGACATATGGTGGGTTTTGAAACTCACTCCAATGCTTTTGCTGTTTCAGGCAAATAATATAAGTTATCATTTTTTATCTAAATTAGAGCTGAAATTATTAGATAACAGATAAACTGAATTAGTGAGGGAATATTGGGAATATTTCTATATTTGTTTTTTTTAAGTAAACTTCAAAAATTGAAGTTTTAATTTAAGAAATCTCTGCTTTGGCTTTTATTTATTGTTTTCTTTAATTGTAAATGACTTAGTATTTAAAGCTACTGTCTGTAAAATGAATCAGCTTTTCTCCTAAATTTTAAAGAATTTTTAATGAACTATCTTTTCTTTATATTGATTATTATTTAATATTGTTTTAGTCCCTTATTAACTAAAACTAATACAGATTTCGGTTGGTAATTCTGCACCTGGATTATATTTCTGACATCGTAAAGAGGGCTTTAGTGCAGATTTTAAAAACATGCTGGGGTAAACTATATAAATGAATAAGTAGAGAGAGGTGTCTATTAATAAAATGTCTCCGGGTGACTTAAGTATGAGAACATGGCTTCAGTATTAGTAATATTAACTCCTTATGAAATCCCTGCACTTACAAGACGTAGGAAAAATGCATCCTGAGGAGAAATGTGATCATACAGAAACTTAATGTCATGCTACATGACGGACACAACTCGAGATAAACCGACTGTGACAGTTGCAGCGTTATGAAATCATTGATTGTTCCACTGCGACGTTTTTTCGTGTGTATGCAACGCATTTTTTGAAAAGCTTTACGTAACGTCTCTTCGAATGAGAGCGGGCCGATATCGAGAACTCCCCCTCTGTAACTTTTTTTTTTACAGCCGGTACTGAAGTTTTGTTTTTGTTTCTTTGTTCGCCATTTGCCTTTCTAACCCTCCACCCGGGCCTGTCTTTCTCTTCCTGGTCACGTTTTTTCCTGGTTGTGAGCTTGAACCAGAGAATTTCACCGAAAGACAAACAGACAAGGGAAGAGAAATCACCCCGCAGGACTCTTGACACTGACCTCGGTCTCATCTCTTCTCGCTGCCGGGTACATGAACGCCATTGCGGGGCTTCCTAAAGTCTTCCTCTGTTTCCCTGAGTCGCTTTTTTATGTCGCTACTTTGCTCTTTTTCTCTTTTTTATTCTTGTGAATGCAGCGCCTCGACCGAATCAACGGAGCCTGAAGTGAAAGTGAAAGCATTTTTTTTCCACAAACACACGTTTGTAAAGGCCGCCTGCGCTCCTTCTACAGACAGGAAATGATGTGTCATCTAGTGATGCCTTACGTACTTTACGTACCTTAGTACGTGCGCTCGCGGGAAGTTGTTATTTTCATTTAGAACATCTGCGGGACTTGTAACCGTCACCAGATGCTTTTAATAAAAAAATACAGAAGTGCGATGCACTTGAGAAATTGAAGTGTCGACGTCTATTTTCTGTTCTCATTTCTCCAAAACAATAAAAGTTAGTGAGTAAATAAGTGGCAGAAAAGGTCAAATATGCTATGAAATTATGCTGTGCTTAAATTTAGAGGAAGGTGTGTAAACATGCAAGTTAAAGTTCATGCGTATAAAATAACATTTACATGTTCATATTGTTTGTGCAAAGAAGTCATTGGACAACTGGCCTGATATGTCAACAACAACTTTACATTGTTATTGCAAGTTTAACTCAAAACTACATAAAACTACACAAACACCACAGGCATCAATTGTTTATTGTATTTGAAGAGATTTCCATTTTCTTTAAATATTCATGCTCCATTACTCTGACTGGATAGATCTACTGATATGTGAATAAAACTAAAGCGGGTTCAAAGAGAAAACAACCTGTTGAGACAGTGTGCACCGTGGATTAACACCGCTCAAGATGGAGGGAAGGGGACTGAAACAGCGTGAGAGAGAAAGAACAAAAACAGAGTTTCAGACGTGTAATCTGTCTAATCCAAAAAGCTGTGAAAACGACTGGAGAGAAAAGGGGGAGGAAAGGCGGGGAAAGATGGAAGACAGGGAGTCAGAAAGAGGGCTAATTTCAAACTAATTTAGTTAAGGTGATTAAGTGAGACTGGCTTGATGAGAAAATAAGCTGTTAGAAGGCCTCTGACCTTGTTTCAGTGTATTTACCTCTCCGTCTCAGTGCTTGTATATTTATATAATGATGTGCAGACGCCAGTTGTGACACAATTTCTATTATTAGATCACATAATTTTTAAATTATTTACAAAAAATGAAGTTAAGGAGATTTATACTTTGTCATAAAAAGATTGATAATCTGATAGAGTTTAAAATACTGAAAGTATAAAAATGCATTTACTATAGCATATTTTTGTACTTCTTAAAACTTTTTAAAAACTTTCTGCTGTATTACCCTTAATACTGTGAAACATTTAACACTGCGAATGCTAAAAATCACATGTGGTATCAAATGTCTAGTTATCTTACTCTGCAGAAAATAAACCTTTGAGCTGCAGAAGCAATAATGATGAAGGGGAAACATTTGGCACTCAAGTGCTCCACTGAACCCAGTGATGAATCATAGCTTTGGTGATTACTTAACAACTGTATGGCAACAAGTGCTTTAATTGGCAGTGCAGTCTGCGGAGGATCCCTAATCTTTGGGGCCACTTGGGATGAAAGTGGACCAGGCCAAGCCAAAGGCAGATGGGCTGTTATGGAAGCAGATATTTGAGGCCCCAGACAGCCTGAGCCATCGCTGAGCCCTGCAGAGGCACGACTGGGCTGGCGGGGCCCCTACGGTGGCTCGCTTCGGCTTTGGCCTGGCCTGCATGGCGTGCTGTGCAGATGGGCTAATTGGCTGGAGAGACCCAGGTAGTTTGCCAATCTGCGAGGACAGAGAGATTAGATTAGCCATGTCAGATTACACTGGAGCAGAGTCAGACAGTGTCATCTGACTGCGACGCAGCTCCAGACTCACCCACTGAGAGGGGAGGAGAGGGGGAGGCGGAGGCTGGGCTGTTGATGTTGTGAGAGGGGGAAAAAAAAGGATGGAGATAACAAAAGCCTGTCAATAAAAGGAGTGTAAGTTAAAATGAGACAAAAAAAATAAAACAGTAAGTGCTAAGCAGATGGAAGAAATTGCATAAGAAAAGAAGTAAAGGAGAATTTAGAGGTCATTTTCTGTGGTTACATCATGAAATTCTCTGGCAATATTGGCAAACTGCAGTCAAAAACAGTTATGTGCCTTCATGTAAACACACACATAAACATAGACGCACACATACACACACAAGTGACAATATTATTCACCCCCTTGCCCACTTCTCAACAGATGGTGAGGAGGGCAGCCACTGAAACAGATTATCCGTTATTGTTCTGAATATTTTGATTATCATCTCCGGGTTGTCATTTCAAAATCATACATAAATCACCTCCTAACCTTAGCTTGATCCTGGGCTTACTGCTGCGCTGAAGCTAATATCTTTGGCCCAGGTCCCAAAGCCGTATTGTAATATAACTGAGAGCACTATTCCATAAGCTTCTCATTTCAGAAGTTGACAATGTACAGATTTGTTTTATTTAGAGAGCATAACAAGAGGCTCGGGGAGATTTGAAGAAGGTGTTTACAACTGCTGCTTTGAGTTGGACTTAATCCACAGATGCACAAAATGCTTATATTTTCTTGTGTTTTTAAACTCTTGTATCCATCATCTTTCCTCATGAGCGATACTGCTATTCATCAACTTATAAATCTTTTTCTCTATAAAAAATGAATAATTGAATTATTAATTAATTCTTTATTATAAAAATTCTTAAAAGTCTCTTGGAAAAACAATAAAGATTATTTTCATTACCTCCTCCAAAGCTGAAATGCCCAACCCTCCCTTTATTTTAATTAAACCCAAAAGGAGGTGCGGTCCGACCCTAAATTAGTGATAATCGATGATGATCCCGGTGGTGGTTGTGGCCTGATGCCAAGTATTGATCTGTGGTTAATGTTTTTGTTCTGGAGTGCGCATGACGCCCCGGAGACAATAAAAGACCAGTGAGATTAAGACAATTAGGGGGTTGATTGTTATCCAAAAGACGAGAAGAAGAAGAAGATTAAATGAGGAGATTTAGGTCAAAGTGGTGGTGTCCAGGGGAAGCAAGGAGGAGGGGCAGGGAGAAGGTGGGAGGAGAAGGAGGAGGAGGAGGAGGAAGGATTGAGGTCAGAGAAACTGATCTCTGTAGCCTGGATGGTTGCCTCTGACTAGGAAAGAGAGTGATGAAAGGAAGAAGGGAGGGCAAAGCTGGCAAAGACTACATGGGATTGACCCACACAGCAAGGTGGGGTGTCACCTGGTGTACTTCACCTGATTTCCACAGAAGGCACGCCTGTCTGGGGATTTTCCTTATCTGTCTAGACTTCTGAATCAGCACTGGGCTGCTGAGGTGTTTTTTCTTTTTTCCTTCTCCTCCTTTTCCGTCTTTCTCTCATCCCACAGCCCCTCCTTATTCTAGAAAGCCTAATTAGCAGACATTTTTATTGATCTGCCGGATTTGGGTCCGGAAAATCCCCCCCTCACTGTCTGCCAGACAGATCTTGGCTAAAGTCCTTCTCTTTAGCTGGTGGACTGTGAGATTTTGGAGTGGGGGGGCACATGCCCACCTGTTGACCACAAGCCAAAAGCATGCAGACTTTACTGCACCCTTACATCACTCCCTTTTTTTTTTATCCGTATCCTTCAATCCCACCTTCTTTCAACTTGTATTGGAGCTAATGTGTCATGCATGAGTTGCATGTGTTGTACAAGATGGCAAGAGTTAGTCATAATTAAGGTTTCAGGCTATAACAGGCTCATTAGTTCAGTGAGGAGGGGATTGGGATAAGCACCTTTCGATAATTGAGTGGCATAGACAGATTATGGAAGCATCATAATTCACAAATTAGCCACCATGCTCTAGCTAATAAATGAGAAGCTAATGGCAGAGGCTTGTTTTAGGCTTCTCTTGCAGAAAACATATGTTCCATTTCCTACTTAATCCTTTTCTGAATTTTAAAAGAAAATTTTATTTTTGTTTTAGCTTGTTTTGTTATCTGCTTCAGACTTTAAAATGTTTTAACTTATTTTTCTTACAGTTGATTGTTTGAGCTCCATTGCGTAAAATGATGAATGTGCCGATTTTAACAATTTAAGGCTGTTTTCACATTCATCTGTTAAAAGTGGAATATTTCTCTGTGCTCCCTGAAAATCGTGTTTTTAAGAGGTTGTCTATGAGTATGATTTTTTTTTTACTATAGAAATGTGTTTTAACTTTTTTCGTGTGTAATTTAAGACATTTTTTAAGGGAACATGACCCAAAATTGTAAAATAGTCTGAAAAGAAAAGTACAGTACAACCAAGTCATGTGCAGCGAAGTAGCATCTGGCCGGTAAAATTGTTTTCAGAGAGAAATGACAGTTACAAGTGATATGTGATTGACGTCAGTTGCTGCAGCGCCGCACCATCCAAGAACAATATGTTCTGCTTCTGTTTTCACTTGCTGATGCACCATGAATGCAAACATTCACGTGTCTAAACTGAGAGAATCACAGCATCCGCTCACTGATCCATCTCACATACATGCTTTGATAACACCTTTTTGACTGCAAGTGTGACTTTTAAAAAAGCTGAGGGGAATATCCCGCAGAGTTTGTACTGCAGGACAAGAGTTGTAGGTGAGAGCATGATGGAAAACTGAGCAAAAGAAACTGCACATGTTTGTGGGAGTGATTTGAATTGAACACTAGGCCCACATGCGTATCTGATCAAGCTTGCTTTGATCAATATAGGTATGAAAAATGTGTTTCACTCATTGTTTTGTTTTGTCAAGGAACACGACTAAGCTGAATGTGTAGCGTTGATTGCATACAGCCAACAAAGCCGAATAGGAAACTAAAAAGTTGATTCAGGTTTGGTAAACCAGAGGCTAATGACTTCCTGAAAAAAGGGTGGGTGTATAAATAAATGGCACATCATTTTTCAAATATCTGCCCACCTCAGATTAAATTAGCACTGCTGTTAGCCCCCTATGGCAGCCCTAATATGGTCTTAAGTGAAGGTATATATGATAAACAGACCAATGATGATGTCGCAGATAAGGATGTTGTTCGTTGAAGCCTCTGGCTCGTCTGTCTCCTTCCTTCCTCTTCTGCAACCCAGAGGAGGTGTGAAAACAAGATGGGTTATTTTCGTCTGTCACAGTCAGCCTCTGAGAAACTCTGGCTCATTACTGCAGACGCTGGTTTAAAAAAAAATAAAGAAAAAAAAAGTGTGAGCTCTCACTTCACGAAAGCTTACACTTTCAAAGAGGATAGACAGACATGCAAAAAGCTTAAAAAGCTCAAAAAGTTCACATAAAAAAAAGATAACTTGAAGACACATTGCTCCACATTTAAATCTGATTTTGATTTAAAATGAGTTTTTTACTCTAGTCAGTCTTTTTTTTTTTTTAATGTACCTGTGTTGTGGTTGAGATGTGTGTGTGTGTCATGCACAGTTACAGTAAATATATTATAATTCTGCACTGTCAGTTGTCATGGCAACTGTGAGTCATTGATAACCTCTTTTGCAATAAGGCCAAAAGACTCAAACCCAGTTGATGACTGCTCTTAATAAATCTGCTCGTTTTGCAATACAGCGTCAGCAACAGTTGTCAGCTGTTAAAAGTTACGTTTGGACTTAAATTTGCACCTTGCACCTCTTTCTTACTATACAAAAGGGTTTGTAAGAAAATAAATAACATTTTTAGTGTTAAAGTCTCTAAGATGACATGCCTGTTTGGGTTTTTTCACTTGTGCTTTGTATATCTTGTCTTTATTTGCTTTAGTTTTACTTGGAAAATTAATCAATTTTAATGCAATGTCGGCGTTTCCACATTAATCCACTTTAATCGGTTGTATTGTTAATGTGTTCTCTCAATTGAAATGAAAATTAAAACACTTCTCTCGTGTATCTACATCTGTCAAGCCTTCTTGGATGCAATTCACACACTGCAGCGCCCGCAGGGAATGATAGTCATTACCAAATCACAACAACACTCCTTTAAAAGTGTTTCCTCAGAATTCGACACAGCTCTGTGGAATTTAACAAAGACTGACACAAAACAAACAAAACAAAAACAAAACAAAACAAAACAAAAAAATGAATAGAAGACAGAGAGAGTGGTGGAAGGAAATTACATCAAAGACATTACACCAGAATTCAGACAGATAGAAATGAAAGGAGGATTTAAGTTGTTTGTTTGTTTGTTTTTTAAGCTCCTGTGGTAACATTTGACGACACATTCTAGGACACTGGAGTCGTCTCCTGTTATGGATTGACAAAGATTATACGTCAAGATTAAATGTACGCTTTTGTGTTTTAAATAATACATGATTTACATATGTTGACCCCCATCGACCTATAGATACCTCATAGGATTTTTCTCTCCATATGAAAACATGATTGCTCCCATAAGCTTTAAAGCAGTTCTTATCTTTCATTTCACTGCCTTTGCAGCACAAAGGCCTCTTTCCAGTGAAGTAACAACATCACCCGAAGCAATTTAACAGGTCGGACGAGTTCTTGATCATCTGGACAAAGACGCATGTTTGCAGAGTCAAACCACTGCGTACGATCGGTGTATAAACTGGAAATGAAATGAATTTTATCTAATGTTCAACAGTCCAGAGAGGTGCATCTTGTCTGTCTGTTAGCAAACAAAGAACAGATCCAAATCTCCCGCCTCTGCTTGCCAAATAGAGGTTACAGATGCATGATGAAAAGCTGATTTCTAAAATATTAAGCAACTCAGGGACAAACTGTCTGCAGAACACAGTGACTTTAGACCACTAAAAACTTTTACCCATTAAGAAAAAAAAAAGCCTCTCAAAACAAAGATGCTTCCAGGAAAACAATTGCCTTTGCATGTTAGAGATGAAATGCAATAATGTAATCTCACATATTTAAGGTTCAACCAGTAGGGATAATCCTCCTGGTTAAAGAGATCTAAGGGGGGAAAACTAAGCTGACCGGACTCAATAAACAACAAAAAGTGATGTTTCTCTGGTCACATCCCATAGGTTACCTACTTCCTGGTAGCATGGATGTTGTTGTTGCTAGGGACAACATCACAGCACCACAGTAACAATGCATTAACCGCCAAATAATCCTCTTTTTGTTTCGAAGGATCTGCTGCTCAGCTCTTTGTAGTGTTTACAACAGCAGAACTGGAAAAACACAAAAGGGAGGGGAGGATTGGGAGCACCCACAAAGACAGAGCAACTGATGTAAACATGGCCGTCATCGCCAATCCCTAAGTTTCATATAGTTTTTGGGAGTGTCTGGTGTCGCCTTAACACAGAGACAGTTGTGCGCAGGTTCTGACTCATGGGGTAGGCACTTAAAAAAAAAACAACAAACATGAGCTATCATATATCTACCGTGACTGGCATGTTATCACTTTCATTATCACTAAAAAGAAAAAACAGTTGCCAAAGATCATACAAGATCAAAAATCATCTTCACAGAACTGTATGCGACACAGCAGACAGTTCCTAGCAACTTCTGTTTATTTTCATTTAGCTTCCCCATGTCTTGAAGCTCCACAAATTCAGATCAAAGAGATGCAGGAGTGTGATTTAAGAGTGAAACGAGAAAAAAGACGCAACTACGTTGTTGTTTTTTTGTTGAATAATACACACCGTATGTATTTTTTGTGTAGAGCTAAGTGGATGTATTTTACTTTTGCTTAACTAGGAAAACAAGGTTCTGTTTTTTTGGTTTGGTGTGGTTTGTTTCTTTTTCAGCAGAATGAAGGAAAAACTACCCCTCAGATTTCAGTGAAACCTGGCGGAAGGAAGTGGTAGGAGCCAAATAAGAACTGGATGTACAACAGGCAGGACTCTCAAATGAAAGTCCAGGTTTTAACTTCCATCTATTGTTAGATTAAGGCAAGTAAGGCACTTTGGTTGTGAAAAGACTGTCAAGAAAATCAGGTTTATGAAATAGTCACAGTATTTTATTATTTATATTTCTATTTATCTAAATATTACTTACATATAGATATTTTGAATTATTGGAAGTTGAGTGTGCAGTCAAGAAAGGATTTTTTTCTGTATTAGAGCTGAAATTAAATCTATATGACTTTCATGCAAATGTTGATTACACTTCCTGACAGTTTTACTCCCTGGCATGAGTCTTGTTAACCAAATATTTTTCATCACTGACAGTTTTATTTTTGTTCAGTCACAGAAGACAGTTTGTCAATTTGACAGATTAAAAATCTGAGGGACTCCATCCTTTTAACTGAAGCGTTGCTTGCCAGGAACAGGTCCTACGGTAACTGAGAAGGAAATTGAGCCTTTCATGCCCTAAATAATTTGGCACGCAAGTCAAAATATTGTTTAAATGAAAACTAAATTACTGGCATTTGCTCCTTGTTCTTTACGAGGGTTTCAAAAGAAGGAAATGACATGAACACCAGGCCAGCTTTTTACAGAAGTGCTGTGGATTCAGTTTACGCCGGTGAAAAAAAGCAGCTCATGTGGATTTTGAGAAAGAAACTAATAAACATCAATCAACGAGTCCACGTTGGCATGTTTGAGAGTCCTCTTCTGTCATTGTGGTGAAAAAAAAAACAAAAAACATGCCTTTGTGGTGTTTAAGTGTGGTGTAGTAGCATGGTTGGCATGTGTGTTAAGCTTTTATCTTCATGCCCTATTTCAACGCAGAATCTGTGAGTTTGTTCTGTTTAATAAACAATAACGTTCTGTTGAATAGACCACATACCACATATTATCACCCAAACACCCAGAGTTAAATGAGGAATAATACTATAATAACTACAATAACTCTATAATTTGATAATATATATATGAGGTTTTATTAATTCACCTTCACTTGATCCATTGTTTAAAATTGTGTCCAAAACTACATCATCGAACTCGAATTAAACGGGCAAATGCACGGTTGTGCAGCATTTTTTCATGGTTTGTTGCCCTGTAGTCGGGGTGCATATGTTAAAGGGTGGTGCAAATCGGAGGAATCAGTGGTTACTGATGGGTAAACAATAGGATTATTTACTTTATACTCCTAATTGCCTTATTTGTTTTCTGGTAGCACGGGGAGAAACATGAACTACATCCTGTAATGACCATTAGTTCTTTGTTGTACTTTGTCATTAATTCAGTGCTTTTACACTGTATATAATTGTTGTGTATGCATGTTTATTGGACTCTAGAGATTATTATGTGGATTCACCATCACACAGAGGCAAAGCATGATAAATGAAATGCAAGGTTGTGTTTTGTTTTTGCTAAAAGTGGAAATCAATTCAAAACGGATACTGTTTATTTTAGAAATGTCACCACCTGATGACTTCAATAGCTTTTAATAGAGGGCACATGCAAAGTACATTAGCAGTAGTCACACTAGGTTTTAATTTGGTCTTGCTGCATGACCTAATCAGCCTTTAGTGTCCTACTTCTTATTGCCTTTAGTCTTCTGCAATTTCTACTTGAGTAAACCTGCACAGCCATTTCCAAACATTCCCTACTGTCACTTTATACCTTTTTTAGCAACAGTAGGTTCAACTCACTTGAAAAATCAACATTTGGTCGAGCAGGTGGCAGCTTTCCCTGTGCTGTTAGTGATACTGGAGATGTGCAGCCGTAGACTATTGCATGACAGCAGGTGTGCATTTAGACCAGACTGTTACAAAACACCTTGGGCTCATTACTTTAGTGTTTTCACATTTCAGGTAACATCACTTTGTCTGATTTTCTGTCTCAGACAGCGTTAATACAGCTGACCTCAGGTCTCTCCACTTATCCTTTTCGTCTCGTCTAGTGCCGTTATCTACCTCCCTCCCTCCCTCTTTTTCTCTCTCTCTTGGTGTTAGCTCCCTTTGCCCCACGAGAGAGGTTTCCACCCCTAGAAAAAGTGTGTCTGGGACTATCTGGTGTCCTGGATGTGATGCATGTCCAGGAGTGAGATGAGTCGGCTAGCCTGCTATCCTGGAGTGCCGAGTCTTTAGCCTCTGAGCCCTGAGCCTGAGCCCAGACTGTCTGCAAATTAGAGAAATTAGCCCAGCCAGGCGCAGGGCAGTGAAAGAGCCCAAATCCTCACCTCCCCTCCCTCCTTGCCAACACACACACACCAACACACACCCTTACCACCACCATTAACCCCCACAACACACTGCAGAGTAAAGCTCCACTCTTGGAATAGTAGTCTTGCCATATGGCAGCCAATTTTACTATTTCACCAGCCAAGTAAGGAAAGAAAGGAAGAGGATGAGGACAAATAAATGATGAATACACATATAGTTATAATTTTTAAAATATAGATGCGTCTTTGTCAGTTTTTGGCAGTAAACAATAATTTAAGCAGTAGACTTATTTTGTAAATGTAAGCATATATATATTTTAATCTTTGCAAAATGACTGTATTTTATTTCTTATTTACTATTTGAATACTGAAAATTAAACTCTTTTTGACTTATATAGTGTCTCAATCTTTTCGGGAGGACATATTTTAAGAAACAAGCAACATAAGAATCGAGTCCTCAGTGATTTTCGCAGTTTCATATGTGATAAATCTGATTCAAACTGTAAATTACTGTTATAAAATCTAAATGTAGAAATTAGTCATTTTCCTCAGAGTTGTGTTTGTCACCACTGATAAAATCCGTTGCACAGATGTTTCCACTGTAAAATGTAAGACTGAAAAACCTTTAAACTTCACAAAAGTATAAGTAGTTATTCAAGGATTAAGACATTCATCTCACATGTGATAGATTTGATAAATTCACATATATGCACATCTGTTTTTGGGGTGTTTTTATACATTAAAACATAAATTTCACATGCTGTTTTTTGCACAGGCTGCATCTCTACATGCAGAAGAGTCACATCCTCTATTTTTAACCCTGCATATGTTGTTTTAGCTGCTCTCTCCTGTTCTTGCTATCTTTACACAGACCACCAGGTGAGGTGACCCAGAGCTCTACATAGACTGTTTATGTGTGTGGTTTTGTGTGTTTGTGTGTTTGTGTGTGTGTATGTGTGAGCGTGTGAGTGCCTGAAAGTAAAGGGATGCTCACCAGACAGGTGTCTAAGTCTATATCCTGCTTTCCTGGATGACCTGCCCTACATCTGTACCTGTGAATAAGCAGAGTGCAGCGATCAGCAGGTCGTGAAACTATGTGTAAGAAAGAGATAAAAATAATGTAAATCATCTGTTTGTGTCTAAATTTTTACTTTTTTCTGAATTAAAATTAGAATATTGCAGATACATAGTGCTTTTGTGCTCGTATAGCAGGATTTATTCAGCGGCATTTGTGTTTTTGTGTGTATGTGTGTGTGTGTGTGTGTGTGTGTGTGTGTGTGTGGCAGAGGTCTTAGGGGTCTTAGTTAAAGATGCTCTATAGTGAGATGTAGGTCAAGGAGATACAGTGGCAGCAGATTGCTCATTAAGTGCCAAATCAAGCAAAAGTCTATGAGTGTGTTTTTCAGTGGCAACAGGCCAGCCATCTGCTCTTCCTTTATTCATTCATTAACATGTCTTCTTTGTGTGCGCATGGACGTGTGTGTGTGAGTGTGTGTGTGTGTGTGTGCCTAAGCATTCATCACAACAGCTACTTGCTGGCCAAATGTACAACGTCACTGATGTTGTTGTCCAAAACCAACAGTTGTGTGTCAGACGGCTCAGTCATGTGACCAGTGGCGGCTTGTGATTGGCCGGGGCGTTGAGCTAAAAATGCTTGGCGCAATCCAAGGCTCATGAGTTTCTGGTGACGGTGGCAGAGTGGACACAGCGAGAGCGGATACCCAAAGGATCTAACTAAGAGAAATCCCAGAAGAAACATTGGAAAAAAAAAGAGAGAGCAAAGAAGAAAGAGGAGAAGATAAAAAGAAACAAACCAAGGGATGACATAGCCAAAGAAATGAGGATCCTACAGCTGAATGAATGTGTGAAAGTAAGTAATTTTCTTTTTTCCCATTTATGCTTGCAAGAATAGATGAAATAGATTTGAAAAAAAGGACACAGAATGAGCAGAAAAGGACAGACTGACCTGTTAGTCTCATAAGAAATTGGCTCGTTAAACTGAATGACCAGCGCTGGGATGTCGGCCAAGAACAGAGTCAATGAACTTTGGTTCTTCATGAATGGAATCAGCTGCTTGAGCCATGAATGACCACCAAACAGTATTTTTTAAATTGACCTCATTGAGAATAATGAGTCTTTGAAAAAGTGTAGTTACTGATAGTGAGGATTTCTATTTTAGATTTAGTTTCCATGTGGAGATAACATGTATAAAATGCTAGGTAAACCCATTGTAGTAATGTTTTGTTTTGATATAAATACACACACACACACTCACATTACTGTTTGTCATACTGCCAGTTTGCTTTGGGTCACATAAACAGGTTACAGGATGATTTCTGTCTATCAAAACATTTACTTTACCTATAAGTTAATGTAAGCCCTTATAAAATGTCTCTTTCTCCTTCTTTCCTTTTTCAGATCTTGAGCTTTAACCAGCGTACCTAAGACAAGGGACCAATCAAACCAAGCCAAAGTTCTTCTAAACCAAAGCAACCAAAACCAAATAAAACCAAAACCAAACTAAAGATCTTGCGATCTTAATCCGTCACCTACAGTATATTCTATATTGTCAAGATGAAGCTGGATAGCACACAAGGAGACATGAGCGGGTGGAGGGAGATGGACTTTGCCCTCAACTGCACCTACATTGTGCCAGACCAGGTGTCGGACCCCAGCTTCAGCCTCCCCAAAGCCATGACCTCCATCCCACGCAACCTCACCTTCGAATACAGCACAGACAACGAGGTAAGAGCACCGCGATTCCTTCAGGTTGTTTACCTGTTGAGATTCAGTGACCTTCGCCTTACTTTTCAAACTTCTCTTTGAATGTGATACAAACGCAAAGTCAAACTCTTTTCACTAGCAACCAAACAGCTCAGGGATGTGTAATTTATCTTCTGAATAACTTTAACCCAACTTTAAGCTGGTTGCACTCCCTGAATGCTGTTTTATGAATAGTCGGTTTTGTCTGATTAAAGCTTCAGTGTTTATATTTCAAGATATTAATTCCTTGTTACATAACGTTCTGTTGGGCCATCTGTATTGGGTTAGTTGAAACAATAGATCTGCTGACTAATGAGTTCTTCACACATAGTGTACAGCGCGCATGTGTGTGTGTGTGTGTGTACATGTGTGTGTCAGTGTGTGATTAAATGGGACAGTGGACATGAGGTCACTGGCAGCTTGAGGTCAGGGGCCTTTTTCATGTCTTCTGGTCACCTTAACATCCATAATGTCACGCTGATGTCGCAGCCGTCGTCCTGCTTCCTCACACTTCTGTTTTACACATGTATCAATTCACATCGACACTGAGGATGCATAAAAACACATATAGTGATCAACTTGGCTCGCACCAGGTGATCAAACGGCAACAACACTTCCCTCCTCTCTTTTTTTTTTATTTCCACCTCTTTACAACCATGCCTGTCCTCATTACCTCACACGTCCTCCCACACTCAGGTGAGTCAGGAAGAGAAATCACAATAATATCCCTGTTGGTTGTTTGAGCCAGCTGACTGCTTGGCTTGCAGCGCAGTCAGATCAGACATGTGCCCGGGCATGTTACCAACTGGAAAGCACTGCAATCGTGTCTCTGAGCGAGGTTTTAAAAAGTGTATTTGTTTGTGCGACTGAAGAGAGCGGCGGCAGCATCTGTACAGGAACAGAAAGACACATATCACACGTCTTTCGTAGTTGCTTTTCACACTCAACACTCTGATGCTTGCGGTCGGCTCTTTTGTCCTCTTCCTCTTTCTGTATTGACCCAGGCGACACTTTCTGCCGTCGTTCCTCTTCTCTGCCTCTCACACTCTCATCTCTTCCTTCTCACTATGCGGTATTAACTGCTGCGGGAAGTGAAAAGCATGCAAACTGAGGTGATAAAATCTCTTCGAGTGCTAATGTCAAATCCCCAACCCTTGTTTACCGGCCAACAAATGGTCTAACTTGATGCAGAACAAACTTGATTTTGTCCGTTCACATGCACTGTTGTCAGCTGACTGATCATGAAAATGAAAAACTACCATTTTAATGTTATTATTTTCTAATAACAGACCAAACACTTACTGGCAAATGAGTATTGGTCATGTATGTGTGTGCTTACGTGATCACATGTCCGAAACACATTAAAAAAAAGTACACACACATACACACATGGACGCACATGCTTGCCAGTAATTTGCTTCAGCTGAATTGACCTTTGGCCATTGAGCGGTTTCTCTTCCCAACATGGTGTCACGTGACTCTTTCTCCTTGATTGGGAAAAAAAGCAGGGAAATTTATTTCCTGTGACGATAACAGAGCACAGCGTCTCCTATTGTGAGTTTGTGGGAAGGTGCGTCTGCTATGTGTCATCGTAAGTGCGAGGCAAAGGGCACACGGTTATCGGGAAGGCTCAGAGGGAAGGGATTTTTCACACAGGTGAGTGTGTGATACACTTGTTTCATTCTGATGGTTGAGTCAAATCTAAAGAGTCTGGATAAAAAAAAGGTTAGAAAATGAGTCAATTCACTTATCTTCATATCAATTCGATCTTCTTCAGTCAAACCAAGCACATCAACACGTGTTCAGTTGTATCTTTGGATACAGAGGGAGGATTGTTGGACTAACTTTTCTTCCTATTCCTCACTTTGTTATTACACTTTTTTTCTGAACTTCCTGTTCCTCCTATTTTTTTTTTTTTTTTTAATCCTTAAGTGTGCCAGGATACGTGAAGAAGGGTGGAGGGGGCACGTGGCAGATGGGGCGTTAGCAACGGGTGCCAGTGAGCTGAGAGAGATGCAACGCAAGGGGGGGGTTGGATAGGGAGGGAGAAGCCGTGGAGAGGAGGGTGTGTTGAGGTTGTGGGAGGGGTGGCGGGGGGGGATTTAGGTTAAAACCAGATGATTAACTTTCGTTGGGGACAGGCAGCGGGCCGCCGGCCAGGCATCAGGCTTCAACCTGGCGGGCACACGAACTATTTTGAGATGGTTGAGAAAAGACAAGAGATTGTGGCGAGGGGGGAGGAGGAGGGAAGGAGGCCGTTCAGGAGTGATAGCGTGGGTTCACTTAAGAACGCCCATGCTCCTTTTCTTCAGTTCTCCAACACCCCCGGTGACCTCCCTCCCTCCTTCCCTCCCTGCCTCCCCCCTTTTTCTCTCAACCTGGCTGATCTGAGCGGTTAAGCGGCAGCAGCGGCCACAGCGATTCGTTAGTCACGCAACGCCAGCGAAGCACAATGTTGCTGTCAGTCTAGTTCATCGCATCCAAGAATCACCTCGACGGCTGCTTGACGCACCCACACACACACACACACACACACACACACTCCTGTTGCCCTCAATGACCTGTTGTTCTTCTAATTAACTGCTTTTTACATAATGTACACATGCTGACTCCACCATGCAAACTATGTTAAATAATCACAAAAATTTCTAGAGTTTAGCATTTTTTGTTTTGTTGAGGTTGAACATTTACAAGAGTTTTTTGGGGGGGTCAGTTTATATTGTAATTCCTTAATGGCAGGAAGGAAGAGTGTGTGTTTATGTATGGGGGGGTTGGATGGGGGGTATTTAAGGATTGAACACAAAGCTCCTCAAGACACTGAGGCAGTGTGTCACAGATGCTGCTGCCTGATGGCGCGTGTGTGTGTGTGTGAGTGTGTGTTATACGCTTGGGCATGTATTGAGGGTTGACCCCAAGCCTGTGCACTTTCTATGAACATGTTATTCATAAAGCTGCTCCACACAACAAAGAGGACTCTGACATATCTTGTCCATCCTCACTTCAGAATTTATTGTCCTTATCCCACCCACTATAAAAAAACAGAAACATAACCTTTGAATGGAAAACGAATGACTCAATACGTACGGAACAGGACAGGTTTTGTTTCTACCACAAACATTACTGTGCACCTCTCGGCAAAGAAAGGTACTTGGTTATGTGAGAACACAAAATTTCCTTTTGTTAATCAAAACATATGTCTAGACAAACTTCAAAACTATTCCAGGAGCAAGTTTGTTGGCAAAAGCATTACTCATCTACATTTAGACAATGAGAACATTTTGCAATAGGGGCATTAAGGCTCTGATGCAAGCGATTTTTTTTTATCAAAAAGTCTCAATATAAAACAAAAAGTTAGGTATTTTCCTGTTTGAATTTTGAAAAACTTGTTAAATGAGAGATCAGAGTGCAGCTTTTAATAGTTCCCATGACGGACAACAGGTGACACCACTTCCTCTCTCTCTGCGGTGTTTACGTGGACAGCAGGTCAGAGATCAGTGGACCAGGTCAGAGAAAGTGTAATTCCCTTCATTCGTTTAACTCATTAGTGTCAAAAGTGTGTCACCTTGTGGGTTTTAACGTGGCACTAGAGCTGTCTGGGTCAACATGACAAAGCCGCCACGACTACGACCTGATGAATATAAACAGTGGACAAACACAACGACTCCTACACTGTACAACATGCATAGATTTAAAATAAGCGAGCTGTTGACCTTAATAAGCGCCTGAAAAACTAACTTTATTGTGCTCTTGTGCCTCGAGAGATGACTATTTATGTTCTCTATAAAAGCTAAGTGCTGAGTTGCAGAGAAAATTTCCACATAAAAGGCTGTGACTTTAAACTTTAATGATATTTGGTGTGTGTTTCAGGTGACGGGGGTGTTCAGCAAAGAATACATTCCTCAGGGTACTCGCTTCGGCCCCCTGCAAGGAGACATTTACACCAAAGACAACGTTCCCAAGCAGGCCAACAGGAAATACTTCTGGAGGGTAAGCAAAACACACCAAGGCTTTCCTATATCCGCAGGAATTTACAATGCATACTCATAATCTGTGCACCGTCACATGAAGGCATCAGTACAATAATCAACGTCAGTGTGGTTAAACACAGGAAAGTCACAAATCTGGATGTAAGAATATGACCGTGTGAATAGCTGAAGAGCAACTAGGGACAACTTTTCTTCCTCTATTATTTGTAAAAAAAAAAAAAAAAAATGAAACAAAAAAAAAGACTTTGGTTGCTCAGATACAGAAGTTTCACATCAAGTCCAATGCTTTCACACAGATTGCAGTAGCTTCGCAGGGGTTTTGGTCAAAAATTTTAGAGGAAGTTCTGAGCTCACGCAGTCATCATAGTCTTACTGGCACTCAGCTAGTATGCAACATATGTCACATACACAGCGGAAGGGACTATTGTTCAATACACACACACACACACACACACACACACACACACACACAAACACCCACAAACAAAGACAATTCTTCTGTTTCCTCCCCCTTTATTCTTCAAGTCCCATGTTTCCTTTCTCTCTCATCCAAGCCTTGCTTATGTCACTTAGGAAATTTTTCTATCCTGTGTAGTCAATTCCCAAAAGGACTTTTTTTTTTTTTGTTTGAAGCTATTTTACTTCCGGCCCTATTTCCTGTAAGTCTGTGTGAGGGGTGTTCCTGCCCTGGTGCAATAGTGAAAGTCTGACACTCTTGTTAGTAATCATCCTTTCAAACTCATGACACAGGTGGAGGACGGGAGTGGACGTGCTGCCAAAAGCATGTCTAAGTGCGTGTGGTTTGGCCGATTGCCAGCAACCTGTCAGGCAGGAATCCAGTCAAAATTTCCCTTTCATTTTGTTTTGTTTTTCTTGAGGCAGCTGCATACGTGTTTTATCTTGCAAGAAGTCTTCACAGTTAAGTTCACCAGCAGATGTAGTATGATTAAGCTTAATGACAAGAGACATAAACCCTAATAAATATCAAGACGTGAGAAGGAGAGAGAGAGAGAGAGAGAAAAAAAAAACGAGAAGGAAAGGGAAAGAGGGAGGGTGTGAGGCCACGCCCCCACACTTAGCACTCAAATACACAGTGACGGCACAGGCGTAAACACACACAGAAGAGAAACACTCAGTACAGAAGAGCTGTGAGCGAAGAGTATTGTAACTGATAATTGAAGAGGATAAAGGATATTTAACTGTACATGGCAGAGGTGATTATTCAGACTTTTTACTTTATATCCCTGATTAATTTTTTATGTTTTAATCTGAAATTACTTTGATGATAATAAGTGGATTTTATCAGCATTTTGAACAACTTCATGATGAATGTTATTTGAAATTTTAAGATATTAAACATCATATGCAGCAATATCTTGTGGTCAGCAGTGGTTGTGGTTGAACTATATCAAGTAATTTAATAATTTACTTTATTTAACATTTAAAATTTATTATGTAACTACTATTCATTATTTAAAACCGTAATAACTAGCTTTGAGTTTCTGTGTTTATGTTTAAATCCCATCTTTTCTCTCCCTCTTGTCCTGCAGATTTACAGTGGCGGGCAGCTTCAAAACTTCATTGATGGCTATGATGTCCACAGGAGCAACTGGATGCGTTACGTCAACCCGGCTCGCTCTCCGGCCGAACAGAACCTGGTGGCGTGTCAGAACGGCCGAGACATCTACTTCTACACCATCCAACCGGTGGAGCCCAATCAGGAGCTGCTGGTGTGGTACAGCCAGGAGTTCGCCCAGCGGCTCTGCAGTCAGCAGGCTGACATCAAACAGAGTGAGTGCAGCAGCAGATTTTCTAGTTTTATTTAAAAGATAGACTAAAAAAATATCTTGAGGAAACAGGGAACAAAACTTAAATGCAAACTTAATGAGCGATTTTTATGTGATGGATGTTGTTTAAATATCTTGGCTGCTTTTTGTGGTTAACTTGCAGACATGATTTGCTGTGCACATACAACCAAAACAACCATCAGGTTCATTGAACTTGATGAACTTTTTGCCCATTATCTTGTTTTAATCACCCTGAGAAAGCTATCTGTCAGCTGTCTTGATAAGTAAGCAGCACAATGACCCTCAAGGATTTTAGATTTTCATACGATATCAGATTAAATTACAGTTTTAGATCTGCTGAGACTAAAACGTCTGCGTGACAAGAATGCTCTTATCAGCAAAATTCTTTCACTTTAAGTGAAAGAAGACACAGTATTCCTTTCTTTTAAAGAAGACCTGAAGTTGTCTTCTATCGACAGTAAAGATGGCTGGTTTTTTACGCTATTGGTTCCTGTCTGGGTTACAGTAGATAGTCAGAGATTTATGTAAGATCACAGAGAATACGCACACACTCACACAAAGACCAAACAAATCTCAAAAGTCCATGAGATCTGGTAAATGACGCAGGATTTTTAAAGGCGAGTGGAGCATTGTAAGGGGAATAATGGCCGGTCAAAGTACCTTTGTGAGTCATCTGTTTTCTGCTATAAGTAGAATAGCAAGTCATACCCTCATCATCCTGAATGATTCTCTGTTGCCGCAAAGTCTGATGACTCACGCCAACTGGATACACCAGATCCGTCGCCATTCATCTGACTAATGCTAAGGCGGTATCATTACATTGTTTTATCAAATTAAGGGCTTTAAAAGCCTTCACCTTCCTTTTCGTAAAAATCCAGGTTGGCTTACTGTTTGTTTTCCGGGTTTGACCTTCTGATATTTTAGGGTGGCCATCTGGTTTGGCAGCTCAGGCGCTATTGGATGATGCCTCTGGGTGGCAACATTTCATTCTGCAAACCCAGTAGATCCTTTGAATCCTATTGTGCTTTCAAGTACACAATAGTCTAACACAGGCAAAACATAGACAAGACATCAACATAACGTGAAGATAAAATCATGTCACAGTTAAAAGTGAAAGGAAGCTGCAGTTTAGATTAAATTTAGATATGTAAATCTCTGTGGTATGGTTTGTAGAATCCTCTATAAAGATTTAAAGTATGAATCAATGGTATTAAAAGGTCAAATCATGCAAAAAACCACTGGTATAGGGTTGACGAAGTGACACGAACAGTAGCTGATCCGCAAAGCAAGCAAAGACTTTCTCAAAAAAGTAGAGAGAGAAGAAAAAAAAGTTGATGTGTCACATGTTCTTGCGGCCAGTACGGTAAAACAGCGATACCCAGAAAAGGTTGCGCAAGTGAAACTCAGAATCTCGCCATACGAGTGCTCATATATGACATGACACATGGACTCCCACACTCTTTACCACCAATCCAGCCTCCCACACCAAAATCACTACCGCTACTGACAAACAGAAACCTACATCGTATAATTTATGTGTGAATTCAAAACTGAAACTACTATCATTTACCATAAGAGGGAGTAACTTACGTGGGCTGATGTGTGAATGTGTGTTTGTGGGCGGCATTTAATTTGAATCTAGAGAATAAAGGGATATCATAATAAGATTCTACTAAAAGCATGTGATTTTCTTATTTTCTGCTGTTTGATCCTGTTAGCTCTGTGATTATACTCAGTATATTTTAATTTTCTTTCTCACAGAACACACAAGTTCTGCCGACGACCAAGAGCTGGAGCACACCAAACGGCACCTATCTCAGCAGACGTGGCTCAAAGAAAGCACAAAAGACGAGGTGAAAGAAGAGAGGGATGAGGATGGAGAGGAGAAGATAGATGTGGAGATGTTGGAGAGAGATACTCCACCTGACACGCCTGACGACCAGATCATGGACTTCAGCAAAAAGGTTGAGAAGGAGGAGAAGAGCGACAGAGATCCAGAAGACAGGGTGATCATTCCTTCCCCTCAGCCCGAACACAGAGAGCACGGCCTGGGCTTAAATCACCCATACTTACCTGATCACCTTTCTACTCTTCCATCATCGCACCGAAATCTCCCTCTTCACCTCCACGGCCTGTACGGTCACAGGGAGGGGCTTGTTTCATCTTACCCCCTTTACCCCCAGTCCAGACCCCTTCAGCCTCCATACCAGCTCCTTCCTCCCTACGGCTCACACTATCCTCGCCTCCTCCTCCCTTCCTACTCTCCTCCCTTCCCCGGGATGCTGCCTTCTAGGGGATCCCTCCGATACAGCAGTTATCTGGGCACAGATGGACTCCCGTATCCACCCATCAGCCAACCGAATTTACTCCCAGTGTCCCTCTCCTACCCTCCGTCTCCAGAAGGGGGTCTGAAAGAACTAACACCAAATGTGTCGCCACCACGAGGCGCCCCAGCCACCCCAGAGCTCTCGCCTCTCCCCAAGCCCGGCAGTCAGCATCAGTCACCTGAGCAGTCTGCCTCTGGTTGCGAGGAAGCCATGAATCTAAGCCTGGCTATGACCAAAACCAGCACAGCACCACGCAACGGCCCCGGCCACAAATCCCTGCCCTACCCACTAAAGAAGCAGAATGGAAAGATTAAGTATGAATGTAACATCTGCAACAAGACCTTTGGACAGCTGTCGAACCTCAAGGTAAGAGCTCAAACCCCTCTGTCTTGTAATTATACTTTTGTTTTATTAAATCAAAAAAATTCTACCTGTCATCTGTCATGTTGAAAGCAGAGTTCATGACTGATTTTGTACAATCTGTCTAACTGTAGGTCCATCTCCGAGTGCACAGCGGCGAGAGACCTTTCCAGTGTAACCTATGTAAAAAGAGCTTTACTCAGCTGGCCCACCTTCAGAAACATCACCTGGTCCACACGGGGGAGAAGCCCCATGAATGTCAGGTATGCTGAAAATCATAACCTACATCTGTTTGTTTTCTTGTTTATATACAAAGTTTTCAAGATCTGTTTCCTTGATCATTAATTGATGTAAAGCAGAGCGTGTGACAGGCATATTAAAAAACATGTTATATATTTATTTATATAATACACTTACATACTTTTCTGGTCTTATTTTCATTGAGCCACTACCCACTTTATTATATAATAACATCTTTCTGCTTTTGTTTTTCTATTGTGACTCTATGGGTGTGA
This sequence comes from Acanthurus lineatus, assembly GCA_029814665.1. Taxonomy (NCBI): domain Eukaryota; kingdom Metazoa; phylum Chordata; class Actinopteri; order Acanthuriformes; family Acanthuridae; genus Acanthurus; species Acanthurus lineatus. The sequence continues at coordinate 5,370,486 of JAPZDV010000008.1, forward strand.
GTGAGGATAGGACTGGTTTTACAAAGAAAGAAAAATAGCTCTTGTTGTTTTAAGAAAGTACCACAAAGAACTGGAAAAACATGGTCAAACCTGAAACTGTAGTATTAGTGACATCATACTTTACTGAACCTAAACACAGTCCATAGACTGCATTCTTCTTCAGGTCTTAGTAATCAGTCATATGAATGTTGCTCACAGAATCCCCAATGTTTCCTTTCATGCGTTCCAGGTGTGTCACAAACGGTTCAGCAGCACCAGTAACTTGAAAACACACCTTCGTCTCCACTCGGGGGAAAAACCTTACCAGTGCAAGCAATGCAACACAAAGTTTACCCAATACATCCACCTGAAACTGCACCGCCGCCTCCACAGCAGCCGCGACCGCCCCTACCGCTGCCAGCTCTGTGCCCAGGCCTTCTTCCATCGCTTCTCCCTTCGCATCCACCAGCGCAGCTGCTGCTTAGCTAACTCCAATGCTCCTGTCAATGTGCACATGAAAGAGATGGTGGAGCGGTTCGACGCCAGCCAAGAGGCCGACACGCTCACAGAGACGGCATCGTCGCTGCAGGTGGAAGAGGCTGTAGAGCGCTGGTTGGCTCGTACCTTGGAGGGTGAGGGGAAGGAGGACAAGAAGGAAGCCACCATACTGCTGAAAGCTCTGACAGCAGCTATTAACGCACCATCAATGCCCATCATCCAATCAGCTATACCCACATCACACCACAGCCCTCCACTGGTCTATCCAGAAAGAGCCAGTGTTGTTCATCTTCACAAAAGAGCAACAGTGAAGACAGAAGGACAGTAAAAACGAATTGACAGACGGGGGGGATGTAACACGGACATGCATCATTCCAACAAAAGAGAAACACATCGCCAAAAAAAAAACCAAACTGTTTTGTCCATTAAAGGGTACGACAGGAAGTACAAACCTCCATTAACCAATGAGCGCAGCACCAAAAGAAGAGCATTCCAAAGACTGAGAGTTTCCAGTGATTGTACTTTCTCCCAAATATCAGTTTAAAAAAAAATGAAAGCAGGGAGGACGTTGTTTAACTGTGAAGTATTTAAAGCTCTTTTCACTCAGGTAGAGAAGTGTTTGCTTATTTGTGCTTTAACTTATAACTTTTATTATTTGCATTGTCTATATTTATTTAGTTGTATCATAGTTTGTTTTATCTGCTAGTGTATTTTTTTTTTTCTTTTATGTGTTGAAATTTCCAAGGAGATTTGATCTTTTAGGAAAAACCACAAAATGGACTCAGGAACAATATGCTTTACTTTGTGTGACAGTGTGTTTGAGCTTTTTTTGTGCATATGTACAAGTTTTACATGTTTTTATATAAACAACAGGGCACAAACCACCTTCCTGCTCCGCAGCTGTTTGCAACTATTTTATTTATTTATGATAAAAAAAGGGAAAAAATCAGATGAAAAAGATGAAAAATCATCTTGAACCTGTGTGTCAATAAATAATTGCCTAAGTAATAATCAAAGAACTTGAATGTGTAGCATTGGTTGTGGATTTTTTTTTTAACTTATTCAAACTTTAGGAAAGGAAAACACAGGTTTTTTAAAAAAGCATTATTTAACCATTTTCTTCATTATACACCAGTTTCTCAGAGCTTATTGAGTTTTCCAAGTATAAAACACACACTATGCTGAAAATAACCAAAAGGAACAAAATACTACAGATTAACTGTGATGACAGTACCACAATCAAATGTGTACAAGATAAAAATGGCTTTTATTGTTTTTTTTACTGCAACATGTTATTGTTGTTGTTAAATGCTAAGTAACTAACTGGATCCCTGTGTAGGTTTTAACTGCATGTAGATGTTTTATACATGCAAATATATTCTGTAAAGCTTCATCCAAAAATTAGTTCAGATGTCGGTACCTCATATTTAGCACTGAACAGCAAAAACAAGCGACACAGGAGCACAAGTTTCTGACATTGCTGATATTTTTGTCGCTTAGCACTGGAATAAAAATGTAATGAAAAGACAGGACCTACTCTTGAAAACTTTACCCCTGAGCCAATACTTCTTTTATGATTTTGTAGTTTTTTTTTCCATTTGAACAATTTGTTTGTCATTTTGACATGACATTTGTAGTTTATTTTTGGAAACAGGTTATGAAATGTTAAGAATTTATATGCGAGATACTATTTTGATGATACTTTTATATTTACATGATGTAGCATATTAAAGATATTCTTTCTATACTTCTTGTGTTTTGTGAGTGTTTTCATGGTATCAATACAGCAACTGAAAAATTAATCAGTGCATTGTTACCAGCAGTTCATAAAGACCATGATGATGCAGTCTTCATAGTGATGCATTCAATGAAACACTGCTGCTGCTGATCCTCCATACTCTCCACAAAATAACAAGAGCTCCAAATAAAATGACAAAATATGATTTTAGTTAATGCCTTCCATGATAACACAAGGAAGCGCTTTCTCATATGAAAACATTAACCCAATCAGTAGGACGGCATATTGTATCGGTCCTGTTACAAATAACTGTCAAAAATATATATTATATGATGGGACAACATTATTTGGTTATAGTTAAGCTATGTTTGGAGAACCTGGTAATGTTAAAAAAATTCATCTCATTTTATAAAAATTACACATTTGAAAATGTTTTTTCCATTAAAAAAATCCCTTCATATCTTACAATGGCTTGGTTGTAATTCTATATTTTTACCTTAATCAAACTGGCCTCAAAGAGTTCTGTAAATATACAAAAAGTCCCTGTCTCTATCTTCATCCATCGCTCTGCCACTCACCTGCAGCTCCAACACACGTGTAACACCACATCTTTACCTGCTTACCTGCTAATCAGGCAAGAGGTCCTGAAATAAATTTCTCCCATGTGTAATATACACTTAAAAAACTTAACTTGAGGGTCTCACTTAGACTAAAGACTATACCACCAGTGCATGACACCCCAATTAGTGCAGCCCACATCAGCAGTAACTTTAAAACTGGTTTGCAATTATATTAAAATGTGTCAAACTTATTTTGTATTTACAGTTTTTGGTTACTTGATAAGAGGTCATTACCGACAACTCAACTTAACATGGCTACAAATGCACGCATGAGGACATTCTGAGAAAACTCTTTGTTTTTTGTTTTTTTTTAATGAAAGGCTACAATGACATGCTTATGTGGCCTTTATATAGTAGATAGAAACACAATGCACATACCTTTGCAGGACCCTGCTTTCCGTACTTATCTTGCTGCTTATACACTCCAGAAATTCCCACGCCACTTCCCCCTGACCAATTCACTTTTCAGGCTCTTCCTAGAGATACAGGAAATGAAACTAGTCGATTTCAAATGAAACTCAGAAAAAGTACTGCTTACATCATGATTTTTTAAATACAAAAAAAACCCTCTTAGTGCACCCACAGATGCTGTTTGGAGTCTGGTGGTAATTACAGTAAGGAGCACTGCAAGTGTTGAGCAACATGGGTTTTAGCTGTTGAACATTCAAGTCTATTTAAGATTTGATGCTCTGATGCCAGGAACTTGTTTGAGGTTAACCTAACAGATTAGAGTAACCTATAAAAATAATTAAAACATATATTTTTAAGTTTGTTTTAAAATCAAACCTTTTTTCTTCGTTTTTTTTTTTTTTTTTCAAAACAACAACAGTGCGATGCATTTACGGGCACAGCAGGCAAACCTGACCTGAACGTGAAACCCTGTAACATACTTCTAATTTCATCTTTATCGTTCCATGGCAGTGAGACACACTTTCAATCGACAAACTCTATAGCAAAGTTACTGTAAGCTAGGTTTGTTCTTTACAGTAATTCTCTGATAGTCTCAATTTCTCTGTCTGTTAACCACTTTCTTTTTCTTTTTGCTGTGCTGCAACTCTCATTCTCTAGTATTTCCTCTTGTGAACTTTGCTGTGGGGGAGAACCCCACAGCAAACACCTACACACCACTGACCAGAATAAAAACACCTCAGACTTTTAATGTGCTCAGTCAAACAGCAGTGGTGACAGGAAATCCTTTTCTTCTGTCAGCCTGCCAGCTACGTATCCTATTGTGCAAGCAACCAAAGCAATAGCCATTGTTTGAGAAAAAATACAAAAAATACCTGTTTTCTGTTCTGATGAAGGAAAGAGAAAAAAAAAGGCAGACGGAAGAAATTACAGCATTACAGAGAAATAACTAGTATAATCTTCCTCAAGATGTACAAAGCCCCATTTACACCCCTTTCTTTGATAAATAACATCATTCATACAGCCACATTCTACATGTTATTTATGTAGATGTATACATACAGCTGATTGTTAACTTGTTATTTGGGTTGTAAATACAATTTCTATTGTCTTATTATAGAATGTGCAAATAAACTAAAAAAGAAAATCCCTCATACCTTCATACCGCTAGCTAGTTTTTGTCAGCGATTCACCAAATCAGGTTGTATAATTAGAATTAATGTATAAATTGGTTGCTAGAAAACATCTGTAGTTTTGTACAGACAAGAACAATCAGCTATGTGACAGGACTTGAAGCAGCTAACCCTGACTCAAAAAAATATATTTTGGATGCAAGCAATATATCAAAGAGATCTTTAATATAAAAGTATGTTTGAATAAATGTATGTTTGTTGTGTCAAGTTTACAATGAGCGAAAAATATTACTATTTAGTCAGTTAGCCTAATAAAATTTTGAGGTATTGAGATGTTGTTATGTTGCTATGCTAGCCTGAGCTTGTGATTAATTCTTACTCTAAAGGCTAACAAGCTTTTAAGCTATCACCTCTGTCTGTGTGTTACATTTGACGTAAATGAAACCTGATTGCCCTTTGTGAAATTAATCTTTGCTTTCTAAAGTGGCATGTGTGTGTTTGTTAATAACTCACAAACTTATCCAGGTCATGGTTTTCATTCCTTCTGACTAGCTGTCTCCAGTTAGCTTCCCTCAAGAGCCATGGTTGTTTGTCCAGCCTGGACTGTCATTCAGTTTTACAGGGGTGAATATAGTCGTGGTGGGTACACAAAACTTTGTCAGCCTTTGTTGTCACCGTAGGTTTCTTGCTTTGTAATTTTGCTTCCTCCCAAACCTGCAAGTCCTTTTTTCTTCCTCTCATTCAGGAGAAGCTAGCACCTAGCTAGTAGTAGTAGTACAACAGCCCAACAGCTTCAATTAAAATGTCAATCACACCTATTTTTTACACTTAAAACAACATATATATTCTGTTACTTAAACCCTCTTAATTTACACTATTGTCAAACACAATTTCAAGTGTCAAGTCAGATGTGTTGCCTTTATTCCATTACCAAAATACTAGCATGATAATTTTAGCTTCATTAGCTGAGTCATGTAGCTAACTAAAGAGTAACCTGGCAGTTTCTAGTGGCTTTACAAGAAGAGCAACTTTATGGTGAAACCTGATGCTATTTAGTGTTACTAATACTAACAAACTAGTAAGTTTACTTCTAATGTTAAAAGTAGGCCAAGTTTGAAAAACAAAAGCTGGTGCAACTGGTGCCAAACCTTTAAAAAGACACTCACCTCATTACCAGTTGTGCCTTGAGCAACCAAGTCACCAGATTACAATGTGGTAACTTTACTTTCCTGCCAGTCACGGGTATGATAAATGTAGACCTTCAATACATATCAACAGTATCAACAATGCATGTCAAAGTGAGGTTTTTCTGGTAAATTATAGGTGCACATGAGCGTTTTTCTCGTACGGATGTTAGCAGGGTGACAGCATGACACCCTAGTGAGAAAACGTCTATGCAGCAGAGTAGCATTGGAGACCACATTGAGGTTGACAGTTTTCAACTGGTTGGTAAGGTTGATGTAGGACATTTTACAGCCTTGTTTCTGACAATAAAATCAGCAATTTACAGCCAGAAAAGGCCAGTTTTTCCTAACCAAAACCAAGTAGATCTTGTATCCAACCTAAACCTTACCGGACCTTAACCACAGAAATTTTTTTGTTTTGGTGGGGATTAAAAAAAAAGAAGAAAGGAAAGAAACTTATTGTTTCACCACATTGGTGGTTTGCAGAAAGTCAAAATGCTGACAGTAATTCTGTTGATCAGGCTCTTATGTGGTCAGATAACCCTGACGGAAAAAAAAAGTACAAAACACTTTTAACTTTTGTTCATACAGAAAGCATTACTTCCAGTATATTCTACCCCACCTGGTAGAGAATTAGCCTCATTTTACTAATCCAAATTAACCCAAACACAAATGTATGACTTAAAAAAATGTATACTGGTAATAGCCAAACTAGTTAGCAGCTCTGTTAGGCTTCTAACATCATTTCTGTAGTGAGTTAGCTACTGTTTCCAGCCTAATTGAGAGGACGAGGCCCAAGTGAAGCAGACATCCTGTTCATTTTTTCTTTTCTCGTATATCTCATGGCACCTGACATATTCTTCGAAAACAGGCGCTCTATAGTTCCCGTCTGTCGCTGCCCAGTTATAAAGCAGACTCAGTTCAGGCAGCTGATAAGAATCACAATTGAACATCCTTTAACTCGCCACAAAGGGCAGCTGGCAGGCAAAAATGAAAGAGAGGTGCTAAAATTAAACAAACTGAAAATCTGTGGTTTTAGAGTGCAGCCTACGTTTATCTTTTTTATCAAATGAATGTAAAAAAATGTGTTCTGTCTGTTTAAGAGTTCATAATAAGGTCACCATAAAAAAGGATGTGAGCTTTTCCAAGTACCATGCAGTCACAGCTGCCCATATATTGTAATCTCCACAAGGAAGTTGTCTTCAGAACACATTACAGGGTAACAATTAAAATTTCCAGAGAAGTCACCAACTCACGTCAGATTTCAGTGTGCATGTAACTCAGATTTTAAGAGCTTCTTCTTATTTCTCCTCGTAAAACTCCATAAATTTGACTTCAAGGAGAAATTGGATGCAAAGTTTCCAGTTTCCTTGGGGGAAATGTACACTGAGGATCATTTAGATGTCTTACAAGAATCACTGCTTTACAGAACAATGGCAAGTTATTTCCTTTCCTTTTAATATTCCTAAGCACAGCACGTCTTACGGGCATAATAAACTCTCACAAGGTACCAACAACTATTACCCACAGCACAGTAAAGTGCTGCTTGACCATCGCCAATATGCTGAAACATTTGAGTATGTTGTATCTCAAACTGTATGCAATCTGTACTGTTTTCAACTCTGACCTATAAAAAGTCATTATAAGCCCTGTGAGTCCTTTTTGCGCCTCAACCCTGACCACCCTGATTTATTGCCGACATATAATTAATCCCACTTAAACACCTCAGTGAGTACGGCATGTGGCCTCATGTCGAACTTACAGCAAAACTGCTGTCAGTACTTTATCAACTTATCCATGACAATTCGGTTTGTCATTACCATGATGTTTCCTGGAAATTCATATCCAAATACAGTTCACTTGCCATCTGTGGACATCAGATCCACTCCTTTTCCGGGGAACAAAAGAGAGAGGGAGTCGTCAATGCTTCCCTAATCAGGAAATTCACTGACACCAGCTTGTTAATTTCAGTGCCAGTTTAGATCTTAGTGACAATCAGAAGCTTCCATTATCTTTTTCAATATGTATTTTACTTTAACTAAAAGACCTCTAGAAGTTTTAAAGTAACAGGAACCGAATCCTATGTGATCCAAGGCCAACATTTTCACTGAGTTTTACTTATTTTTACTTAGTTGCAAAGTGTTTGCTTTTATCTGTGTTATCCACTTATCTGCACATCTACCATGACATTGTGAGCAAAGGGGTTATAAGTAGATGCTTTAACTTTAAAAGACTTTGACCATGGTATGTACCATTTTTGTGGCTAAGCCTGCCTAAAAAAAACAGGCAAATGTTGCATCATATGTTTTGGCACGGTATACTTTAACTTTTCTCGACAAAAATCATATCAATATCTTCTGAGATTGCATCAGCTGCTTTGTTGTCACCTCTTCCTGTAAGGCCTTTCATTCATAAGGGAGGTGACACTGTAAGCAACTTATCCATAAGCAACTCTCTGCTGATGTATTTAATTCTCCATCAACAGCAAAACCGGTAAAGTACATATCTGCACATGTTGCACCTTTACTGGTTTTCAACTTAGCCGACACCCATTTATCTCTGTGTTTTTGTGCATGAAGTTGCACTGCATGCTCTGCATCATGCTCTGTGTTAAAAGTACGTGTGGTAGCTTGGCTAACTTTGATTGCTGTGATTCACTGAAAACAACTATGTATAAAATAGAGATTATGCTTTTTTTTTTTTTTTTTTTTAAAAAAGGAGTTTTAAAAAATCTAATGAAATCTAGCATGGATTTTATTGTAAAACTCTTGTGGATTAAAAAAACAAACAAGCCAAATATAAATATGTTTTTATCTAATGTAAAATATTTCATGTTAATACAGTCAGAGTCTCCAAGTGTGTGAAAGTGAGCTCATGCCTGAAGCCAAGCCTTCGCTCCCTCTTACTTGGAAAGAGGCGTGTTGGATATTGACCAAATTTTTTGAGATATTTTAACATTTGGAACAAATGCAATCTGAGCATCACACGCCTTTCACTTTAATTTCAACAGAAAGATCTCAGTGATGATAATAATGAAAAGCAGGTGTGTTTTTTTGTGTGTGTGTATCTTTTGTGTGGGTGAGTATGTCAAAACAGAGACAGACTTTGCTCGGATACCAGTGTTCCTTTTCAGTTTTAAGATACTGATAAACCAGTTATTGATGTCAGTAAGAACATCAAACCATTTCCCCCCCAATTCAAAATAAGGGCTGTTGTTTGTTTTAGATGAGCATGCTCTTTGTTGATTGTCATCAAGGATTCATCACACGTGTTCATCCGTACATTTTAGTAACAGTTTGATATCAGTGTTTGACTTTCGGTTGCAGTATTTTTTTAGTCAGCACTAAAGGCCATATTCATGGGTGTGGGGCACTGAGTAATAGCAGAAAAGATTGTGATGCAGTAGCAATCAGCTAAATGGGTCTAAAGGTTTAACATATAAAGATAAAAATGGTGACTTATTTCCCCATATTCAGTGAGCTCAGAGACGCTATTAAACAATACTGATCAGCTCTCTTTCTTGAATGCTTGAGAGTTAGATATTAATCTCTACTGCTGGTAACTGAATCTTTAATTACAAAATGTACAATTCCAAGGCTTTCATGATGAATAACAAAAAGAGAAAACTCAGTATAAGAGATCTAGCATGAAAATATGTCATGTTTGGCTTCTGTTACATAAAGAAGAATAACTTTAGCCTTAATTTTCAGCTCAAAATTAGTCTTTTTTTTGGGCTGGAAAACATATGAAGGCTGTTTAACCAAGAAAAACTGCTGTTGTGTCCTAAAATCCTCATCATTACTGTATGCTAATGTTTTTAGTTTGCCATTTTGTTCTTTTGTCTGGAAATATGGGATAAACAACACTAAAACTTCCACCTATCAGCCCTAGAGGTTAAGTATTTATTATCTTAGAAGCAATTACAGGGTATACGGAGGTCAAATGAGTACTGCGTATTGTGTAAACAGGGTTAATGTCTAGTTTATACTGGCAATGGGAGTACATGAGCATATCAGATCGTATTTTTTGTTTAAAAGACATTAACTATTCCTATAATAGGTATATACAGAGTTAAAACTAGGAATCCTAACTGTTGTATCATATGAAACCTGTACATAAAAACACCAAACTTATTTTGACCCAACTAATAAGATTTGTTCAAATAATTTGGAAAAAATGTTATCACGTTTTTAATCCACGTGTGGGAAAAGTCATGAGAGTTTTGTGATACTGTTTTACTGGTGTTAAAATGTTACTTATGGTGCCTTTGAAGGAATAATTTCATTTGTTTTACATATCACACAACTAAGTTTTGCCCCTTTGCCCTGTAGCAGATTTAAAATAAATGAATAAATAAATAAGTTAAATAATGAGGTTACAAGATATGTTTTGGACACTTATGTTTTTTTTTATTTAGTTTTTTTATTTTAATCATGTACATAACAGAGAACTATAAAATTATTAAAGACTTTATAGATTCCCAAACTGTTCCCAGAAAGGGAAATCCCAGGACAATAAGAGACAGAGTGATTTCACTCACGTATTTCAGTTATCTCTTGGTATTTCTTTATGGTTACCTGTGTACCCAATGTGGGTGACTAACAGTAGCCACCCACACAGTTAAAGCAGTAAAGCAATACAGGGCCAATTAAGTCTTTTATTATCAAAATGATAACATCTTACAATAGATAACAGGTATCCTGTTTTAAGTTCACTTTCACTTTTTTCAAAAAATGTGTAGGTATATGATCTCTACAGTGTTTTTATATGTTAAAATTAACATTAAAAGTTGATAGTAATGTGTTTTGCTCATTAACAGAAAAAAAACGGGCATAGTATTAGTTTGGTTTTTTTATTGGTTGTTTATTTTGTCAGTCAGGTCAAAGTCATGTTGTAATCAAACATGTAATTCACACTGGAATTTGCCTCACTTCTCATGAAGTGGCTCGTCACCTTTGGTTTGATTGAGCAAACTGACAGCGCCATCGTGAGGCAGAGTAAGAGACACAGACAAATGAGCACACGGCCTTGTCATGTTGTTCTTGGCCCTTTTGTGATCGGGTTGCAAGCTGCAGCAGCGACCACAAGATGTCGCTGTTATTCCACCGAGATTTTACATTGAAAGATCGACGATGAGATATTTTATGAATGTGGGCTGTCGGGTTATTCACTCTGCACGATTATTGTTTTCATGGCGCCAACCTTCATAATTTTTATTTTCACCATTGTTATTCTTCTTCTTTATGATAATGTATATCAGATATAATTTGCAAAGTTATCTTAAAGGGTTTAAACATGTGCTTTTGCAGGCAACCATGGCAGAAATACAAAGATGTTTTACTTAAGTAAAATTAATTTTGCTTGTAAGTGTGCTATACTGCCATTTTATGTATTTTTTTAATGTTTGAATTGAGTTATTTATTTGCATAGTTTCTATTTTATTCCATTTTAACGCTTTATTTTTTAAAAAAGTTTCCCATCTCATCTGTGCTTCTTTCTGTGTAAATTACAAGTGAGACTGCTCCATCCTGTTACCAAATAGTAACTCTGGGCATCCTGTATATATATCAAAACACTATTTTTTAAGCCTATAAAAATTTTAATTTGGGGACTAAAGATATTCTATTCAGGAATAAAAAGAGAAAAAATACTCAGCTACATTAATTGATAACTTTAGTGACTTTGTAGATTCTGGTAAACAGTAAAATAATGAAAAACAAATGATGTAGTCCTAGTTTAAAAAAAATATTTGGCGATTATTAGACAAATATAGTCTACTAATATAAGAATAAGACTCCAAGACTTATTCCCGAAGGAAAATTTCAAAAGCTACCCATTAAAGCCATTTAAGTTTTTCCCATCTCTACCACCTGTAATGTAGTCATGTACACATTATTCAAGAACATAAAGTACACTATTCTAAAAAGTATCACTGCATCATAAAACATTTGACTACAGTAGTGTCATTGTGTCCTGCGGAGGTTGTCTGTGTTCAGGTGTCGCTCCGGAGGGGCGTGTCGCCACACCTGAACTCTGCGTACTGTTCAGAAAATGAAGCAGCGGGAGTAGCTGTCATCCGTAGGTAAGCGCCATCCGTGCGGTTTCTTTCCTCCACTTCTAAACGACTTCCATCAGCCTTAAAAGACCGGATAACCAGCGGGAATACCATCTAAGACTCGCTCATTAGGATCCGTCGGTCCTCCTCTGTCCTCGGTGTCATCGCCCGGCAGAGATGGCCAAGAGTTCACCGAGAAAGACCCTGAAAAGTTTGTTCTCCAGGAGCGAGGCCAGCCTGGACCGCCCGCAGAAGGAGAAGGATGTGGAAACCAAGAATGAGGGAGAGAAGAAGAGGTTTAAGTTCCCAAAGTTAAAGATAAAGTCAAAGAGCGGCTCAGCCTCCGAGAAGACGGCTAATAAGAACCAGCAGGTGCTCAGGTATGAACCCAGAATGTCAAAGTGAATCCTCAGAGCCTTGTTTTAAAGCCTGTGCATGTGTCTGTGGCTCCTCATGGAGGGGCAGCAGTGTAGCAGCTATAAATCTGCAGTGGTAACTACCTCTTGTTGCCTTTAGCTCCTGCTTCCAGTGGTTTATAGCCTCAAATATGGTTCATTTGTCAGTTTGAAGTCAACTCATACTGTTTTGTAGTCTAGTTGTTGTCATCCTGCAATGTTACACAAACTGTTTCGTGTGCAAAATGTTGGTGTTTTTGTGTTGATGCTTTGTTAGATGAGCTATCAGTGTTGAATGAGGCATCAGTGCCCCTGTAACTCAGATCCCATCATACAGTGAGTTCAGCTGTCATTGCAGACATTTAACTGTTGTGAGTGTTTAATTGGGTTAATCATAGCTGAGAGGAGTTATTTTCAGCTCTGTGCCAAACTAATGTCCTTAGATTTACCATGACTTTGAAGATCATTCGGTGGTGATTAAAATAAAAACCCACAAGAATAATTCAGTCTAGACAGAACAGTTAGGAGGCTGTGAGATCCATGAAATTAAATCCATTGTCTCAGTCATTCTGTAATTATGTAAAAGGGCAAATGAAATATGCAAAAATTGAACTTTATTTCTCTGAGAGCATCCTTCAGGCACATCCAGGAAAATATGTTCAGAGAGTGTTTCAGACAAACATTGTGCAGCACTGTTTGGCATGGAATATTTTTTGGTAAAAAACAAAATTAATATTGAATATTTATTGTTTTTGTCTTTTGAAGGTACCAGGAAAAAAACTCTGTTATGTCATGTATTAAGTTAAATATTGGGATCATGTTTTCTAGAGAACAGTGAGCAAAGATTAGTAAATCATTAGAAAATGAATCAGAAACTATTTGTGATTTATTGTCATTATTTATGTACCTTTCTAGCTTCTTGATATAAATATTTTCTTGTTATCTTAGTTGTATATGATATGAAACAGTGGCGGTTTGTCAATAGGGGGCGCTGGGGCGCCGCCCCCACCAAAATTCAACAGAAGAATTCTACTTAAACATA